>MDKI01230826.1:0-28169 GCA_005239505.1 Nicotiana paniculata | reverse complement strand
AGATTGAGGATTTTCCATGGTGATGGTGTTATTGGGGGGTGGCGTCGGTGGTGTAGGTAACACATCACGTACTCTGCAATCATTTTCTCTACACGATCTTGTTCCACTGTTTGATCATTATCACCATTGTTGTTATTGGATCTTTCTGGGGATTGTTCCCTTGAACCACGTGGGGTTCCTGAAGGCGATGGAACTGGGGTTCCACTCCTTTGATAATTGTTCTTGTTGGAGTTTGACATAATTAAGAGGATATCACTTGAAAAGCAAACAAAGATTATTAGATTCCCGGTAACAGAACCAATTTGTTTAACCAAAGAATTAGACCCTTTGACTAAAGCTTATTTTTAAGATGAATTCGGGTTACTGATA
Organism: Nicotiana paniculata; assembly: GCA_005239505.1. Classification (NCBI taxonomy): domain Eukaryota; kingdom Viridiplantae; phylum Streptophyta; class Magnoliopsida; order Solanales; family Solanaceae; genus Nicotiana; species Nicotiana paniculata. Next base: position 27,800 of record MDKI01230826.1, on the reverse strand, counting down.
ATCAAGGAAATGGATAAAAATGAATAACATACAATATTGCAGAAATATAGAAAGCGAAGTCAATTATATTCGAGAATCAGATGCCTTTACAAGCTGTATTATCCCCCCCCTTATATATGAGATTCTTATAATGTACAACTCTTGCTATGGTTACTCATTAATGACTAATTATGACATTAGTGGGGCGTTACAAAGGATAACAGTAATTGGGTTACGATTACATAACGTTCGAGTAATCAATTGTGGGTCTTTGAATCTGTCCGTAGCTTTGTCTAGATTCATTCTGACCGTGTCTCTCCCCTGTTTTGATCAGGTTGAGTTTCCCGTGGGTGATAAGCTCGAGGGTTTACTGAATCGTGCCTCTTTGTACCGTACCTCTTTTTACCAATACATGTTCGTGTCCCGGAAGTGAGAATAAAAGAGAGTATATAGAGTAGTTAAGAGCAAAACAGAATAAGGTAAAGGAGATCAATCACTCAACAATTAAGGAAATCACTGAATCATTTCACACGCCAAATCAATATAGTCTTCCCTTAATTAAGGGTAATTACCCAACGGTAGGGACAAGGATTAATTAAGGCAAGAGGTTTAAATCAGACCAAATAAAGGAGTACAGAATAAAATAATCAGGGGTCTAATTAAGGAAAGAATCATGTAAAGGAATCAGTAAATATACAGGCATTCAAATAAGGTAAGAATGACTAATTAAAGTCGTAAACACGGAAACATGCAAGACTTAGACATACAAATCAGAGCAAATCAATCAACCAAATTTCAAAGTGACAATGATTTATGGAAAGAATATATCAACCCCCATAAATAAACTAAGTAAAATTTCATAAACACATAGGAATTAGCCGGAAAACTGATTCGAACCCTAATAGAGATTAGTTAGGGAAAAAATCACAGAGTACTGGATTTGACAAAGGAGAATCGTATAACTCAAAAATACAGAGTGAATCAATATGACTGGTAACACTGAAAGACTCCAAGTCGAAGCAAAAAATTAGAAAATCAGAGTTTCCCATAAAATTGTGTAGAGCTTAGGCGACCTTAGCATAAATCAGTCAAGAACACTTAAGAACAAACGATTAAGCATTTAAAATCAGAAAACCCTTTGAGAAAAATGACTTATAGTAAACCCTAGTTTAGGAAAAAACGGGAAATCAGTTGGAACCAGAAAACTTTCAAGGAAACATGTGAGATACATTTGATTCGTCTAAGATCTGTACAGATTTGAGAAGATCGGAGATAAAAATTAGGGTTTTAGAAATCATAGCAGAGATGAGAACATAGGCTTGGAAAATCATAGATTCGGAAAAAAATAAGAGAAATCTCTTACTCATAGTCGAGCAAATGGCCTGAGACAGGCAAAGAAGCAAGGGTGGAAACCAGACCGCCTAGGTCCCTTGAGATCTTCTCAAGGATCTAGGAAACTGATGAACCACAGCAAGTAGGAGGCTAGTATAGGCCTGAGATGACAACGAAACACCATAGAATGGAGGTATAAGCCTGTGACGGCACTTGAAGATTAGGGTTTAGGTAGAGAGCGTTTGAGAGAGAAAGGAAAGGGTGACGGTTGGGGGAAGAGGTAAAATGATTAGGGTTGGGGGGGGGGGGGTTAGGTTAGTTTAATTATGGTAGGAAAATCCTGGACCGTTGATAAAAAATGATCAACGGTCAGGATTGGCTAAGCCTTTGGGTCGGGCATGTAAAGTTTGGGCCTAAGGTCTTTGGGCTGATTTATAAGGGGTATTGAGATGGTTTTATAAGGCATTGGTCTGGTTAGTTTTAGGCTAAAATTGAAATAAAAAGGTTGTTTGTTAAATACCCAAAGTAATTGAATAAAAAATTAATTTGTAAAATAATTAACTAATTACAAAAGTGATTTTATGCATGAAAATGTTTTAAAAGTAATTATTTAGTATTTAAAAATACAATGGACTAATTTCCAATAAAAATGACAAGAAAATTATATGCATGGGCTATAATTGCAAAGTTATTGCAATTATAGCAAAAAAGGTGCCAATTTGGCTATTTATGGAATAATTTGGACTCAATAGGACCACAATAGTAATATTAAATCAAGACAGGTTTTTGAAATCATATGTGATGCAATTTTATAATTATTTATTAAAAAATAAAATACTGAGCAAATTAATAAAAAATGTAAAAAATTGTGAAAAAATACCAATTGGTGCTAATGCATGATTTTGAAGACATATATGCAATTAAAAAATTCTTTTGGTAACAATTGAGTATCAACAACTGCCCCTCTTTACCCGGAAAGGATGAAAGAGTTGTCGGGTAAAGATATGATGGCCAATTTTGACCGAGCGAAACGGCTTGAGAGATTTAGGGCGCAGTCTGGCTCCTGAGCTGCCTACATATCCCTGGTTTTACAAGAATCAGTCCACATGTAGTTCTGGATTCATCGGCGGAATAGACCGATGAAATCGTCACAAGAACATACACAATGTTTCGGGATAGACGAAGGATTTGTTATAGTGAGAGGCCAGGTTTTGAGATAATTGAAGGAACTGGAGCGAGATCGCTCCCGCTGGGATAGCAGTTGCTTGCCGGGTTACCTGCAAATAGAGATACTACGAGCATATATTGTGTGAAAATTTAAATATGATGCAGGTTCCCTTCGGAACATGAGAATTGTCTTCGGACGGTTGAGGATGACGTCCTTAGACCATGACGTCCTGGGCTAGGAATTGTTCGATGAGAGATTCCAGGCCATGAAATTATGTTCTCGGGACATGAAGATGGTTCCTCCTAACCATGACGCCTTTGAATAATGATATGCAAGTTTGAGAGATCCTCAGGCCATGACATGGTGTTTTCCGGCTATGAGGATTATGCCTTTAGACTATGACGCCTTTGGATAGGTTGGTGATATTTAAGCCCATGATATGAAATAATATGATGTCAACAAGATAAGTCTTAGTCTTGTGAAGTGGAGGGCAGAGCTTAGCCTGAAAGAAGAGCAGAGTAGATAATGCCGGAGAGGCAACACTTAGTCTCGGCGAAAGAATGTAAATTGGAGGCAGATCTTAGCCTCATGCAGGTATGGAGACAGAGCTTAGTCCCATGAAAATGAAGGTAGAGATTAGCCTTATGCAGATGGAGGCAAAGCTTAGCCTCATGCAGGATGCGGAGGTAGAGCTTAACCTCATGCAAGATGCGGTACAAGGCTTAGTCCCATGCAAATGAAGGCAGAGATTAGCCTTGTGCGAATGTGGAGGTAGAGCTTAACCTCATGCAAGGTGGAGATAGAGCTTAGTCTCATGCAAGATGCGGGACAAGGCTTAGTCCCATGCAAATGAAGGCAGAGATTAGCCTTATGTAAGGGAATCCAGAGATTAGCCTTATGCAAGGGAAGACAGAGGTTAGCCTTATGCAAATGGAAGCAGAGCTTAGCCTCATGCAAGATATGGAAGTATAGCTTAATCTCATGCACGATGTGGAGAGAGAGCTTAGTCTCATGCAAATGAAGACAGAGATTAGCCTTATGCAAATAGAGGCATAGATTAGCCTCATGCATGTATGGAGAAAGAGCTTAGTCTCATGCAAATGTGGAGGTAGAGCTTAACCTCATGAAAGATGTGGGATAGGGCTTAGTCCCATGCAAATGAAGGAAGAGATTAGCCTTATGCGAGTGCAGAAGGCAGAGATTAGCCTTATGCAAGAGAATGCATCGTTTAGCCTTATGCAGAAAGTAGAATGAATAGTAGATAGTAGCAGAATTTCTAAGCTGGTAGAAGATTTTGATAACGTGATTTGTGAGGATTGTGACTTTGCGGTATGTCTATCCTTTGTCCCTGTATCCAAAGAAAAATCGTGAGTTTTGTAGACGGGGGAGGTTGATTCGTGTCCTCGCTGACTTTGCTTGTCCTGCTTTGCTTAGTATGATGATCCTGTTTGCATCATCGGTGTAGCGTTTGGCTAAATAGAGCTATTTTACAAGCAAGCATGCATAGTTTTGTAAAGACATAGTGAAAATGTACTTTAAGAGTTTTAGATGAACCGACGACCGTGACAAGATCCGAGACATTGCAATCTCTTTTGCTATGGAATTTTGAGGGTCCTCCACAAAATTCTGCCCCAGATAGATGGATTGGCATATTGACTGTTGTACATGCTGCGATCGGCTGAACTTGCTTTGAAATTTTGAGGGCCCTCCTCAAAATTCTACCCCAGTTTCCAATTGTGGGGGAAATAAGATTTTTATTGGTTTGTGACCGAACCCACAACGCTGCCTACGTATCCCCTCTTTGGGAATCAGGTCGAGCATAGTTCAATTTACATCATTTGAGAAAAGTATAAAGAGGTACACATAGTATCACTTGAATGCATCTGAATTTATCGGTTTTGGACAGACTTCTCAGTACATTTCTGCAGGTACGAGAGCTCCTCTTGTCAATACCCTGTGAACCATGTATGGACCCTGCCAGTTGGGAGAGAATTTCCCTTTGGCTTCATCTTGATGTGGAAAGATCTTCTTCAACACCAGCTGCCCTGGTGTGAACTGTCTAGGCTTGACTCTTTTGTTGAAGGCTCTGATCATTCTGTTATGATAAAGCTGTCTGTGACACACTGCATTCATCCTTTTCTCGTCTATGAGGTCTAGTTTCTCATAACGGCTCCTTATCCATTCTGCATCACTGAGATCAGCTTCTTGTATGATTCTCAAGGAAGGAATCTCCACTTAGGCAGGATAACATCTTCCGTACCATGAACCAATAAGTAAGGAGTTTCCCCGGTTGATGTGCGGGTTGTGGTGCGGTATCCCAATAAGGCAAATGATAGCTTTTCGTGCCACTGTGTGTGATTTTCTACCATCTTTATCAGTATCTTCTTGATATTCTTGTTGGCGGCCTTAACAACTCCATTCATCTGAGGTCTATAGACTGTGGAATTCTTGTGCTTGATTTTGAAAGTCTCGCACATGGACTTCATCAGGTCACTATTGATATTGGAAGCATTGTCGGTGATGATTGATTCCGAACTCCGAACTGACAAACAATCCGGTCGCGGACAAAGTTTGCCATGACTTTCTTTGTCACTGCTTTGTAAGATGATGCTTCGACCCATTTTGTGAAGTAATCAATAGCTACCAAGATGAACCTGTGCCCATTTGAGGCGGTGGGCTCGATCGGACCGATGACGTCCATTCCCCAGGCGGCGAATGGCCAAGGTGAGCTAGTTGAATTGAGCTCATTTGGTGGTACTTTTATCATATCTGCATGTACCTGACATTGGTAGCACTTTCGAACATACTGGATGCAGTCTGTTTCCATGGGCATCCAGAAATAACCGGCTCTGAGTATCTTTTTGGCCAAGACAAAGCCATTCATATGCGGGCCGCAGGTCCTAGAATGTATGTCTTCAAGTAGCTTAAAATCTTCCTTTGCGTCAACACATCTCAGTAATCCCAAGTCGGGAGTTCTCCTGTATAGGGTTCCTCCGCTGTGAAAGAAACTGTTGGACAACCTCCGAAGCGTACATTTCTGTGTATGATTCACATGCTATGGGTACTCCCCTTTTGCCAAGTATTCCTTGATGTCGTGGAACCAAGTTTCCCATCTGCTTCTTCTTCAACATGGGCACAATATGCCGGCTGGATATGGATCTTCACTGGAATAGGATCAATGAAATTCTTGTCTGGATGTTGTATCATGGATGACAAGGTGGCTAATGCATCGACAAATTCGTTCTGAATCCTGGGGACGTGCCAAAATTCTGTCTTTGTGAACCTCTTTCTCAATTCCTACACATGGTGCAAATATGGCAATATCTTGGAATTCTTGGTAGCCCATTCTCCTTGTACTTGGTGTATAAGCAAATCTGAGCCACCGATTACCAGCAACTCCTGAATATTCATGTCGATGGCCATGTTGAGCCCTAGGATGCAAACTTCATGCTCTGCCATGTTGTTGGTGCAAGGAAATCTGAGTTTAGCAGACGCCGTATAATGTTGGCCAATTTTCGATACTAAAACAGCTCCAATGCCAACTCCTTTGAAATTTTCCGCTCCATCAAAGAATATCCTCCAACCATCGTAGGATTCAACAATGTCTTCTCCTATGGACAATACTTCTTCATCGGGAAAATACATTTTCAAGGGTTCGTATTCTCCTCCCAAAGGATTTTCTGCAAGATGATCTGCCAATGCTTGTCCCTTGACCTCTTTCTGAGTCACACAAATGATGTCGAACTCACTGAGTAGGATTTTCCACTTATCCAGCTTGCTAGTGGGCATGGGTTTATGGAAGATATACTTCAAGGGATCCATCCTTGATGTGAGATATGTTGTGTAGGCACAAAAGTAGTGTCTCAGATTCTGAGCGACCCAGGTTAGAGCACAACATGTACGTTCCAGTAGAGAATACCGTGCCTCATATGGAGTGAACTTCTTACTCAGATAATAAATAGCCTGTTCCTTTCTCCCTGTCTCGTCATACTGCCCCAGAACGCAGCCGAAAGCTCCATCTAGTACTGCAAGGTAGAGTAATAAGGGTCTACCTGGATCTGGCGGAACCAAAACTAGTGGCGTTGATAGGTATTCCTTGATTCTGTCGAAGGCCTTTTGACAATCCTCGGTCCATTTGGTTGCATCGTCTTTCTTTAGCATCTTGAAGATTGGTTCATATATGACTGTGGACTGGGCTATGAACCGGCTGATGTAATTTAGCCATCCCAGAAAACTCATTACATCCTTCTTGTTCTTTGGTAGTGGCAGCTTCTGGATGGCTTTGACTTTTGATGGATCCAGTTCTATTCCTCGGCGGCTGACGATGAACCCAAGCAATTTTCCGGCAGGAACCCCGAATGCACACTTTGCAGGGTTTCATTCAAGTTGTATTTCCGCAATCTGTTGAAGAACTTCCTCAAATCTACTATATGATCTGTGGCTTTCTTGGACTTGATGATGACGTCGTCCACATATACCTCGATCTCCTTATGTATCATGTCATGGAATATAGTAGTCATAGCCCTCATGTAAGTGGCCCCAACATTCTTTAGGCCGAATGGAATCATCTTATAACTCCCCACGGCATGATGAAAGCCGTTTTCTCAGCGTCCTCCTTGTCCATCCAGATTTGATGGTAACCGGCGAAGCAATCCACAAATGACTGGAGCTCATGTTTGGCACAATTGTCGATTAGGATGTGTATGTTTGGAGGAGGGAAATCATCTTTGTACCGGCTCGGTTGAGATCTCGATAATCGACGCAAACTCTGACCTTTCCATCCTTCTTTGGTACTGGCACGATGTTGGCTAACCATATTGGGTTATTCAACCACCCTAAGGACCTTGGCGTTGATTTGTTTGGTGACTTCCTCCTTTATTTTCAAACTCATGTCAGGCCGGAACTTTCAGAGCTTCTGCTTCACTGGTGGGCACATTGGATTGGTGGGCAACTTGTGAGCCACGATAGATGTACTTAGTTCGGTCATATCAACATACGACCATGCAAATACATCTTCATACTCCTTCAGGAATTGTGTATACTCTTCTTTCTCTGGAGGTGACAGGTGGATGCTAATGCAGGTTTCTTTGACAGTCTCTGAATCTCCCAAGTTGATTACCCCGGTCTCGTCCAGATTGGACTTAGGCTTGTTCTCAAAGTCCTCTACTTCTCTGACGATTTCCTCGGGTATGATATCTTCTTCTGAATCACTGTCCTTTTGTTGCGTTGTTTCATTTCATGTCACAGTCATTGGTTCATCAAGACAAGAAATAGTAATGCCCGGGACTCGTTGGGCCTTATATGGTTTGACAGTCTAGTTTCTGAGGAACAATCCCTTGCTCACAGCTTGGATGGTAGGTCCTTCCTCCTCCTCCTCAACAATGACACAACAATCCATATCCTCGTCTTCCAGGAATAAGTTCCTTAAGGCTGCTAATGCTTCCTCCTCCTCTGGTCCCCCTATGACATCGGCTTGCTGGAAAGTCTGTTCCAGGTGCGGTATGGGCTTCTCCAATGGATAGTAAGGACCGCGCTATGGTGGCGTCTAGTCATCGTACTCTTACCAAGTGTACTGGTAGCCCAGGCCAAAGGTAGTGCCGTGGCGCTTTAGCCGTATTGTCTTGGAAATGCCTTGAAGATTCTTACCGAGACCCTTGCCAGGTTCGTATCCGCTCCAATTCATTATGCTTTCAATCTTACTATTCCACCACTTATCTTTGTATATTGCATTGACCCGCTCGATGTGGTGGTAAGTTTCTCCACCAAGCCGTCTTCTACCTTCAATTACCGGGATAGTCTGGCAACTGTAGATGGGGTTGCTCCCACCCCCATGGATAATGACTTTCTGATGATTCCACTCAAATTTTACCGCCTGATGCAAAGTCGAGGCCACAGCCCCAACGACATGTATTCATGGTCGTCCTAGTAGCATATTATAGGACACAGATATATCTAACACCTGAAATTCAACCTCAAACCATGTAGGCCCCATCTGCAAACAAATACTGATTTCTCCAATGGTGGACCTTTGAGACCCGTCGAAAGTCTTTACATTCATGGATCCTTCTCGTATTTTGTACAGTCCCTTGTCCAACCTCTTTAGTGTTGTCAATGGGCAAATGTTAAGGCTGGACCCTCCATCAATCAGAACCCTGGTAATGAAGTAATCTTCACATTGCACGGTAATGTGCAGTGCCCTATTGTGACTCAAGCCCTCAGGTGGTAGTTCATCCTCGTGGAAAGTAATCTTGTGACTTTCTAATACCTGCCCCACCATGTTAGCCATATCTCCGCTTGTGATGTTGTTAGGCACATAAGCTTCATTCAACACTTTCATCATAACACTCCTATGTGCTTCCGAATTATGCAACAATGATAAGATAGATATCTGGGCTGGAGTCTTGTTCAGATGATCTATGACTGAGTAATCCTTGGCTTGTACCTTTCTCCAGAGGTCATTCGGTCCTGGTTCAGGTGTGTAGACCCTACTAGTCCTGGTCATCCCCTGTGCAACACCAGCTTCTTCTACCTTGACCTTTCCTTTCCTTCTAGTTTCAGCTACATAATCCCAGGGCACGACATTAGTGTTGAAGGGCGGCGTAGTTTATACTGTCACTGTAATTGGTGTGGCTACCTTTACTTCGAATGGAACATGAGTCACCACATGTGGTGCTATTTCAACCTCGAATGGTGCGGGCGTATCTATAGGTGATGATATCTCAAACTTGAACGGGACTGATGTAGTCATCTCAGCCTCTCCTGACGGATGTATATGCATAATGATGGGATTAAGGGTAACCACTGGTTTCTTGGGATCGTCACCTTATTTGATCAACCCGATTAACCTCTCTGTGTCCCATTCTTCATCTATTTCTATCATATTGATGCCTCCACCCCTATGATCTGGGAGGGGGTTATTGCGAACATTAGGAGCAGCTTCCTTATCTTGAATGATTTTGTTGTCGATCAGAGCCTGTACCTTATCCTTCAACGAGTGACATTCATCGATGGTATGTCCCTTCATGCCGGAATGGTATGCACAGGTTTTGTTTGGATTAACCCATTGGGATGGATTCTCTGTGGCTACAGCAGGGATGGTAGTATCATAACCAGTAGCTTTTAGCCTTTCATACAGCTGGTCAATGGGCTCAGCAATGTCGGTATACTATTTGGGTGGCATGCAGTCAAAGTTTGGCCGAGGTCTTGGGAATTTTTGGCGAGCTGGAGGTGACTGAAAGTGAGACGGTTGGGAGTTGTATATGTGATATGTAGTGTCTGGTTGGGAATATCTGGGAGATGTGGGTTGATATGTAGGTGGAGGTGACGGTTGATATGTGGGTGGAAGTTCTTGGTATGCGAGAGGTTCGATACATCAGTGGAGGTTTGGGTCCCTGTGCAACCATTATTGCTCCTACGTCTTTCTTCTTGGATATACCACTGGACTGCAATGCTTTGTTGGAATCTTGTAGTGCTTCAAAATTTGTGATCATCCCACTCTTGATGCCCTCTTCAATCATTTCACCTAGCTTGATGATGTCAGAGAACTTGTGATTTTCAATTTCCATCAGTCTTTCATAATATTGCGGGTCCTGTGCCCTGACGAAGAATTTTTTCATCTGTTCTTCATCTAATGCCGGCCTAAGCTTGGCTGCTTCTGACCTCCAACGAGTGGCATACTCGCGAAAGGTTTCAGTGGGTTTCTTCTTGAGATTTTGGATGTAAAATATGTCCAGTGCATTTTCCGTTGAACCTGAATCGGTCCATGAAATTCGACACCATACTCACCCAATTAAGCCACTTCTTGGGGTCCTGGCTGATGTACCAAGACAAGGCATCCCTTGTGAGGCTCCCCATGAACAATTTCATCCGGATCTTTTCTTCTCTTCCAACTCCGACCAGTTTGTCACAATAGGTCCTCAAATGGACCCTGGGATCACTAGTACCGTCGAACATATCGAACTTGGGAGGTTTGTAACCCTCCGGTAGTTCTACATCAGGTTGTATACATAGATCTTCATAATTTAATCCTTCGATCCCCTTACTTCCTTCCATGCCTTGAACTCAGCTAGTCAATTTCTTGAGTTCTTCGGCCTAGTTCCTGATAAGTGTATCCTTCTCACTGGATTCCGGTATGTAAGAGATGGGTTGAGTGGAGTGAGGTAGAGTCTCCACGTATATAGGGTTATTCCAGTGGCCTTGTGCCTGAGCATAGAGGTGATCGTTGGTGGAGTTTTGTGGTTCAGGAATGATGAGTGGGGTGCTTCGGGGAGTGTGACAGGTATTTTGCTGGTATTGTGGTGGGATAGTTTGATTTTGCAGAGGAGTTATATAGGGGTGAGTTGCAGGAGGATTCTCTTTGTTAGGGGTATTCTGAGATGGTGCGGGGTTTTGAGTGTTCGGGTGGCTGACATCCAGAACACTAAGTGAGAAGGACAAGTTCGCTAGGTTCCGAACATGCTCAAGTTCTCCTTGAAGTTTCAGTAGCCTTTGCTTAAGTTGCGACACAACATCATTCTGGATCTGAGTACCACGACTGTCCGAATGCTCTGGGTGTTCAACTGGTGTACCCACAATACAATAAACTTGGATCTCATCCCCTTTGAGTTCCCACCGCAATTACTGAACTCACTCAAAAATTTATACATACCTACCATAACAACTCCTTCCTCTTTCGACACAATAATCTGGGCTTTAAGCTCAACGGGGATGTTCAGTAAAATTATTATACCACAAATTACACAATTCACACTCCCCCTCTTCCTTTAAATGGATTTGGGCATTAACAACACCACCCAAAATAAAACACTTCATATGGCTTGTCAGTCACCATCGAATACCTACTGCGAGCTACCTCCATCATATCAACATCGCCAATACACCAATGTGAGGAATTTGTAATAGAGCACCTAAAAATATCGAACGTCTCATATTACACTGCTCAAATGCACAAATAGTTTGGCACAATCTAGGTCTCCATGCACACGTCCAGTTACTACAAAATTTTCAGGAGGGACCTCTACAACAACTCTTTCAGCTTATCACCACTCAACAACCACTCCCCCATAATCTCCCATCACAAACCCTAATCTATTACGCACTTTGGTGCATATGGAAAAGTCGCAATCGAAGTATCTTTGATAACACTAAGAATTGCCCTAATACCAATTATATAATAGCAGAAGTCATTGAATACGCCTATCTAGTAAAAAATAGTACTCACACTATCCAAACTCTTCCCTCAATAGCCATCAAATGCAATCCTCCGGCACAAGGATTCTATAAACTCAACTGTGACGGTGCCTCCACATCTTCTACATCAAAGCATGGTCTTGGAGGAGTCTTCAGAAACTGCGATGGACATTGGGTAAGGGGATTGTCATGACCCGAGTTCCCACCGTCGGGACCGTGATGGCGCCTAACTCTACACTTGATAGGCAAGCCAACATTAGAGGTTTACAACATTAAAAACTTTAAAACTTGAGAAAATTATCACGATTCAACACATGATAAATTGAATAAGGAACGAAAATCCATAACAACACCGTGCGTATGCCATATATATATGTGTGTGTGTGTGTGTGTGGGTACCCATGATCTGGAGTCACAACTCACAGACTACTATGATTTATCTATAAGTATTTGGCTGAAAGAAAAGTATACAACTATTTATAACCAAAGAAAATAGTAAATGAGCATATAGGAGGGGACTCTAGGAATCTGCGGACGTCGGCAGATCTACCTTGGGTCTCCGGGTAAAGAAGTCAGCTACAAATCTCAGAATCAGCTCGATACCTGGATCTGCACAGAAAGTTCAGAGTGCAATATCAGTACAACTGACCCCATGTACTAGTAAGTGTCGAGCCTAACCTCGGCGAAGTAATGACGAGGCTAGGATAAGGCACACACATATAACATGAACAGTATATCATACAAGTAGCAATAACATCAATAAAAGAAATAATACAGGAAATATTGGGAGGGAACATGCTGAGGGGTTCACAGTATAAAAAATCAGAAACAATGATATAACCGGATAAATCAAGATGCATTAAACAGATAAAATAAGTAAGAGAGGTAAAAAAAACTGCACGACATCACCCTTCGTGCTTTTACTCTCGACCTCACCATATGCAACAATAAAATGGCACAACATCACCCTTCGTGCTTTACACTCTTCCTCACCATATAAAATAAAGAAATGGCACGGCATCAGCCTTCGGGCTTTACACTCTTCCTCACAATGTGAAATAAAGCAATGGCACGGCATTACCCTTCGTGCTTTACACTCTTTCTCACAATATGAAATAATGCATGGCACGCCATCACCCCTTTCGTGCTTTACGCTCTTCCTCACCAATCAAAGAATCAATAATAACGGATAGGTAGAATTATCACAAGGAAATTAGTATTTCATCCATGCTTAATATCACAATATAAACCTCAACCTTGAGTCAATATTCAACAATTACCCAAATCTCAGTAAAATCGGATAAAAGTCACCCATATCACCAATGGCTACGCTAAGCATGGACAATATGATTAAAGACTACAACAATTGCAAGAATAGAACTCACTCGCATGTTATGAATCGATAACAACACATAGGTGCTCGTCACCTCACCTATACATTAAACTCGACAACCTTACACGTAGAAAATAAGCACATAATACCTAATCCCTCAAGCCAAAGTTAGACAAGATACTTACCTCAATCCGCAGGCCACTCACTGCTCAAGTACCGCTTTTCCTCTAGAATTACCTCCAACCCACTCGTATCTAGTCATAATTAGCTTAATACCATCAATAATCGCTAAAGAAATAAATTTCAATGCGAAATAATAGAATTCCCAAATTTCCCCCAAAAAAGTAAAAAACCGACCCGGGACCTACTTGGTCAAAACTCAAGGTTCGGACCAAAATCCGTTTACCCATTCACCCCCGAGCCAGAATATGTAATTAGTTCCGGAATCCGACCTCAAATTGAGGTCTAAATCCCCAAATTTGCAAAATTCTCAATTCTCCTAAAATCCCTAATTTCTACCCTTAAAAAGCAAGATTAGGATTAGGAATTCAAGGAATGATGATAGAAACTGAAGAAAATGAGTTAAGAAGTGCAAACCTATGATTTGGTGTTGAAATTCCTCTTCAAAAAACGCCCTAGGTCGAGTTCTAAGGATGAAAAATGAAATTTGGGAAGAAGTCCCGTTTTTGTTTTGTTTTGAAATCACTGGACAGGTCTTCATCGCGTTCGCGAGAGACCTGTCGCGATCGCGATGCACATCGGCCAGAAAGGACTTCACATTAGCGAAGAGTTGCACGCGTTTGCAAAGATCTGTCCCCCCTGACCTTCGCGTTCGTGAGCCTAGGCCTCTGTTCGCGTAGAACAACTCGAAGTTCCCCCAGCCCTCCTCCATTACACTACGCGTTCGCGTCTAGCCGGCCGCGTTCGCGAAGAGCAAACCTCCCAATGATCCGTATTCGCGACCCAGGGCTTGTGTTTGCATATAAGAAATCCACCCCAGCCCAACTTACACTTCGCGATCGCGAAGCACAAAATGCATGTGCACCAGAAACACCAGGATTTCTAAGTCTCAAACTACCCGTGGCCTATCCGAAACTCACCCGAGCCCTCGGGGCTCCAAACCAAACATGTACGCAAGTCTAAAAACATCATACATACTTGCTAGTGCGATACCTGTATCGGGATCCGGAACCAAAATACGGACCCGATACATCAAAATCAAGCATTAAGCAAATTCTTTAAAATCATAAATTTCTGTAATTCAGTTTTAGTCAAAAATTCCTTTCTCCGGCTAGGAATCTCGAAATTTACTTCCGGGAATAAGCCCAGATCACATATTTTACTACGGACCCAACCGGGATCGTCGAAACACGGGTCCGGGTCTGTTTACTCAAAACGTTGACTGAAGTCAGCTAAAATCACTTTTAAATGCCAAAAATTATTATTTCTTCAATTTTCCACATAAAGGCTTTCCGGAATTACGCTCGAACTGTGCATGCAAATCGAGGTGGGTAAAAATAAGATTTTTAGGGCTAACAAGCGCATAATAGAGTCCTAATACACAAGATGACCCTTTGGGTCATCACAATCTCCACCTCTAAAACAAACGTTCGTCCTCAAATGAACATAGAAAAGTACCTGAACTGGCGAACAAGTGGGGATATCTACTCTGCATGACCGAGTCCGACTCCCAAGTAGCTGCCTCAACAGGCTGACCTCTCCACTGTACTCGAACTGAAGGATAACTCTTCGACGTCAACTGACGAACCTGCCGGTCTAGAATGGCTACCTACTCCTCCTCATAAGTCAGATCCTTGTCCAACTGGACAAAGCTGAAATCTAATACGTGGGACGGGTCATCATGATAATTACGGAGCACGGACACATGGAATATGGGATGAACTGATGATAACCCTAGAGGCAATGCAAGCCTATAAGCCACATCTCCCACTTTATGAAGAATCTCAAAAGGCCCAATATACCTAGGGCTCAACTTGCCCTTCTTCCCAAACCTCATGACATCCTTCATGGGTGATATCCGAAGTAATACTCTCTCTCCGACCATGAATACCACATCACGAACTCTACGGTCGGCATAGCTATTTTTCCTGGACTGAGCTGTACAGAGTCAATCCTGTATAATCTTGACCTCGTCCAAGGCCTCCTGTACTAAATCTGTACCCAACAACTGAGCCTCTCCCGACTCAAACCACCCAAATGGCGACCTGCACCGTCTACCATATAATGCCTCATAGGGAGCCATCTGAATGCTCGACTGGTAGCTGTTATTGTAGGAGAACTCTGCAAGGGGAAAGAATTGATCCCATGATCCTCCGAATTCTATAACACAAGAGCAGAGAATATCCTCTAAGATTTGAATAGTACGTTCAGACTGCCCGTCCATCTGAGGATGGAATGCTGTGCTCAGCTCAACCCGCGTACCCAATTCACGCTATACTGCCCTCCAAAAGTGCGAGGTAAACTACGTACCTAGATCAGAAATGATAGACACAGGCACAACGTGAAGACGGACGATCTCCCGAATATAAATCTCTGCTAAACGCTCCGTGGAATAGGTAACTGCCACATGAGTGAAGTGCGCTGACTTAGTCAGCCTATCCACTATAACCCACATGGCGTCCAACTTCCTCTGAGTCCATGGGAGCCCCAAAACAAAGTCCATAGTGATATGCTCCCACTTCCACTCAGGAATGTCCATCTGCTGAAGCAAACCATCGGGTCTATAATGCTCATACTTCACCTGTTGACAATTCAATTACCGAGTCACATAAGCAACTATATCCTTTTTCATCCTCCACCACCAATAATGCTGCCACAAGTCCTGGTACATCTTGGCAGCGCCCGGGTGAATAATATACCGAGAACTGTGGGCCTCCTCAAAGATAAAATCACAAATCCTATCAACATTAGGCATACATACACGGACTTGCATTCTCAAAACTCAGTCATCTCCAACGGTAACCTGCTTGGCACCATCATGCCGAACTGTGTCACTAAGGACCATCAAGTGAGGGTCATCATACTGCCAATCTCTGATACGCTCAAACAAGGAAGACCAGGAGACTGTACAAGCTAGAACACGGCTGGGCTCTGAAATATCCAACCTCACAAACTGATTAGCCAAAGTCTGAATATCTGAAGCTAACGGTCTCTCACCGACTGGAATGAATGCAAGGCTGCCCATACTCACTGCCTTCCTACTCAATGCGCCGGCCACCACATTGGCCTTTCCCGAATGATACAATATAGTGATATCATAGTATTTCATTAGCTCCAAACACCTCCTACGCCTCAAATTGAGATCCTTTTGCTTGAACAATACTGAAGGCTAATATGATCTGTGAAAACCTCACATGACACGCCATAAAGATAATGCCTCCAAATCTTCAGCGCGTGGACAATGGATGCTAGCTCCAAATCATGAACATGGCAATTCTTCTCATGAACTTTCAACTACCGAGATGCATATGCAATCATCTTGCCCTCCTGCATCAATACCGCTCTGAGCCCAACATGGAAGGCATCACAATACACCGTATAAGATCCTGAACCTGATGGTTACACTAACTCGACACTGTAGTAAAAACTGTCTTGAGCTTCTGAAAGCTCGCTTCACACTCGTCTGACCATCTGAATGGGGCAACCTTCTAGGCCAACCTGGTCATCTGGGCTGTAATAGATGAAATCCCTCCACAAACCGACGGTAATAACCCTCCAAACCCAAGAATCTCCTGATCTCCGTGGTTGAAGTGGGTCTAGGCCAGTTCTTGACTGCCTCAATCTTCTTAGGATCTACCTGAATACCCTCTGGTGATACGACGTGACCCAAGAAAGTGATCGAATCCAACCAAAAATCGCACTTCAAAAATTTAGCATACAACTGACTGTCCCTCAAAGTCTGGAGCACTATCCTGAGTTGCTGCTCATGCTCCTCCCGATTGCGGGAGTATATAAATATGTCATCAATAAACACAATCACAAAGGAATCCAGATAAGGCTTGAGCACTCAGTTCATCAAGTCCATAAATGCTGCGGGGGCATTGGTCAACCCAAAGGACATCACCAGAAACTCGTAGTGCCCATACCGCGTCCAAAAAACTGTCTTAGGGACATCAGATGCCCTAATCCTCAATTGATGGTAGCCAGATCTCAAATCAATCTTTGAAAACACCTTGGCACCCTGAAGCTGATCTAACAAATAATCAATCCTCGGCAACGAATACTTGTTCTTGATAGTGACTTTGTTATACTGCCGATAATCTATATACATCCTCATATATCCATCCTTCTTCTTCACAAACAAAACCGGCGCACCCCAGGGCGAGACGCTAGGTCTAATAAAGCCCTTATCAAGAAAATTCTGCAACTGTTACTTTAATTCCTTCAACTCTGGTGGGGCCATCCGATATGGTGGAATAGAAATGGGCTAAGTGCCCGGAGCCAAATCAATTCAAAAGTCAATATCCCTGTCGGGTGGCATCCCCGACAAGTCTGCAGGAAATACCTCAAGAAACTCACGAACAACAGGCACAAAATCCATAGAAGGAACCTCAACACTAGAATCATGAACATAAGCCAAATAGGCCAAAATACCCTTCTCGACCATACATCGAGCCTTCATATAAGAGATAACCCTACTGTAGGAATGCCCAGGAGTCCCTCTCTACTCTAATCGAGGCAACCCCGACAAAGCTAATGTCATTGTCTTGGCGTGACAATCCAAAATAATGTGATAAGGTGATAACCAATCCATGCCCAATATAACATCGAAATCAACCATGTCAAGGAGCAAAAGGTCTACACTGGTCTCAGAACCCCCAATAGCAACCACACACGAGCGATATACACAAACTACCACATAAGCATCCCCCACGAGCGTTGACACATATACAAGGGCGCTCAAAGAATAACGGGGCACAACCAAATATGAAGAAAAATAAGATGACACATAGGAGTAAGAAGAATTCGGATCAAATAGAACTGAAACATCTCCACTGCAAACTGAAACAGTACCTGTGATAACAACATCGAATGACTCAGCCTCAGGTCTGGCTGGAAAGGCATAACATCGGGGCAGGGCCCCACTACCCTGAACCATGTCTCTGGGACGACCTCTAACTGGCAGGCCTCCACATCTGACAGCCTGACCTCCACCTTTAACCATCGATTCCTACCTCTAACTGCCTGACCCCTGCCTCTGGCTGGCTGAAAAGCGGTGCAGCTACTGGTGCCGAAATCATGGCACGAGAACTCTGGTACTGTGAACTGCTCGATGCACGAGGGCAATATCTAGCAATGTGCCTCGGATCACCACAAGTATAACATGACTTCGGCTGTTGAGACTGCTGGCCGACAAACTGACCCTGTCAACCTGAATAACCACCTTGAAAACTCTAAAGAGGAGGTGCACTGATAGGAGCTGGTGGTGCACTGTAGGCTGGCTGATCAGAATAAGGCATATAAGGGCCACGACCACCTGGGGCACTGTGGGATGCCTGGAGTGCTGAATGAAATGGCCTGGAAGGATGGCCTCTACCATAAGTAACCCCGCCTCCAGATGAGGCACCACTGAATCCACCCGAATGCCGAGGTCTCTTGTCCGACCCCTGACCTCCCTGTCCAAGTACCATCTCAACACGTGTACCGACATTAGCTGCATCCTGGAAAGAAATCTCACTCCCTGTCTCCTTAGCAATCTGATAGGCTGAGCAAGACCCTCAATAAACCTCCTCACCCTCTCTCTCTCTCTCTCTCTCTCTCTCTGTGGGGAGCAAAATAATAACATGACGGGCCAAATCCACGAAATGAGTCTCATACTGAGTAACAGTCATGATGCCCTACTGGAGACGCTCGAACTGATGGCGGCGCTCTTCCCCCAAGGTGATAGGCAGAAACTTCTCTAATAAGCGATGGGAGAATTGGTCCCAAGTGAGAGCAGGTGACCCAGCTGACCTGGTCAATAAATAATCCCTCTACCATTTCTTGGCGAAACCAGTCATCTGAAAAGCAACAAAGTCGACCCCATTGGTCTCCAATATACCCATGTTCCGAAGAACCTCATGATAGATATTAAGGTACTCCTGGGGGTCCTCTAAAGTGGCACCACTGAAATGAACTGGGAAAAGCTTGGTAAACCTATCCAATCTCCACAAGGCCTCAGAGGATATAGGTGACCCATCACCGGCGGTGCTGCAACAACTTGCTGAACTACTCTAACTGGATGGGCTGTTAGAGTCTGAAACTGGGGAGTCATCTACTCCGGAGTGTGGGTGGCAGGAGTGTAGGCTCCTCCTCCAGCCTGAGATACGACTGGTGCCATGGGAAATACGCCAGTCTAGTCCACACTCTCCATAAGGCCCATTAATTGGACCAAGGCATCCTGAAGCACCGGTGTGGCAATAAACCCCTCTAGGACCTGAGCTGGCCCCCCAAGAACGGTCTAAGCAGGAACCTCCTCGTCGAACTCTACCTGAGGCTCCGCAGCTGGAGCTGCTGCTCGGGGCCCTGGGCTGAGCCCCTCCCCTACCTCGACCTCTATCCCTCGTAGGAGCTGCTGCTGGAGGATCCGGCTGCTGGTCAGTGGAAGAAGCGGTACGTGTTCTCTCCATCTGCGAGAGAATAAGAATAGAAGAGTTCAATAAGTATTGAGATAACAAGAATCACACGACAAAGTTGAATAAAAGTGAACTTGTTCCTAACTTTATAGCCTCTAGGAGATAAGTACAGACGTCTCCGCACCGATCCCCCAGACTCTACTAAGCTTGTCCGTGAATTGTGAGACCTAAGCAACCTAGTGCTCTGATACCAACTTGTCACGACCCGAATTCCCACCGTCGGGACCGTGATGGAACACCTAACGCTACACTTGCTAGGCAAGCCAACATTAGAGGTTTACATCATAAAAATCTTTAAAACTTGCGGAAATTACCACGATTCAACACATGATAAATTGAATAAGGAACGAAAACCCATAACAACACCGTGCGTAATATATATATATATATATATATATATATATATATATATATATATATATTTATGTACCTATGATCTGGAGTCATAACTCATGGACTACTATGATTTATCTACAAGTATTTGGCTGGAAAAAAAGTATACAACTGTTTATGAACCAAAGAAAACAATAAATGAGCATATATGAGGGGACTCCAAAAATCTGCGGACATCAGCAGATCTATCTCGGGTCTCCTCTGAAGAACACTTTAAATTTACTATTTTCTCAACCGAAGGTCCGAATCACGTCAAATCAATTTTGTTTCTCATCAAATTTCACAGACAAGGTTTAAATATCATAACGAACTTGTACCGGGCTCCGGAACCAAAATACGGACCCGATACCATAAAAATCAAGCATTAAGCAAATTCTTTAAAATCATAAATTTTCTGTAATTCAAATTTAGTAAAAAATTCATTTCTCGGGATAGGGATCTCGGAATTCGATTCCGGGCATACGCCTAGATCCCATATTTTACTACGGACCCACCGGGAACGTCAAAAAACGGGTCCAGATCTGTTTACTCAAAATATTTACTGAAGTCAACTAAAATTACTTCTAAATACCAAAAATTATTATATCTTCAATTTTTCACATAAAAACTTTCCGGAATTATGTCCGGAATGTGCACACAAATCGAGGTGGGTAAATATCATATTTTTAGGACTAACAAGCGCATAATAGATTCCTAATACACAAGATGAACCTTTGGGTCATCAGAGGGATATGCTGCTCGACGCCATGAAGGCACTCCTACATCAATGAACTTCATGCCTTACTTGAAGGACTGCGTACAACTCTACAACATAACCTGATGCCACTGGAAATACAAGTGGATTCCACTGAGGTAATTAATATGCTGCACAACCATAATCTCCATTACTCATCTCTTCTACATGAATGCAGGTCTCTTCTCCAACAACTGGGTAATCCACGAGTTTCACACACATACATGGAGCTTAATGAAGTGACAAACAAACTAGCAAAGCATGGAACCACCTTAGCTATGACAAATACTACCATAATGTTTTTGACTCCTCCAACCTTTTTGAGGGCGGACCTGATGACTGACCATATGGGCACTCGGCAATTGCGGCGCTTTTCAACTCATATGAACAATACTACAATTTTTTTTGAATTATAGTTATCACCTACTACATGTAATAGTTTTCTACTACAACAGCCGCCAGTTCTAGCACCTTTTTTTTTTTACTCTGGAGCCATCAAGGCCCACCACTCCCTGTAACATGACTTAATTTATTAATACAAGTATCTTTTTTGACCAAAAAAAAAATTAGTTAACTAAGGTCATTTATTATTCTCAAGAACCTAAATATTTTTCTTTAATTTTTGTTTATACCTTAAATATAAATTTTAAATAATTTATCAGTATGATTATTAAAAAGTTTATGTTTATTGATACAGGTACACGCGCAAAGCGCATACTCAAAGACTAGTACTATAAAAAAGTAACCACATATTTTTTTTTCAATTTCAATATTCGTTATCCACTTTGAGACTTGATTAATTTGGATTCGCGCTAGAAAATCTCATTTTGGGTTAAAGCATGAATACTTTTGCGGAAAATACCAGCTATGTCCATTTATAAGTAGCTTATTACAAAAATTGATCAATTCATAAAATACTATTACTAATATTAGCCAATTAGCTATTTGTAGCCAAAAAAGGTCAAAGTTTGCTTTCTTTTGAGTGGGTATTATTACAATAAATTGGATACACTATAAGGAGCTTGAATCTCAGTTTTGAGATGATTTTGTTGAGTTTTGAGATGGTTTGAATTGAAAATTCGAAGTAGAAGATGAACATGAAAAAAAAAATATGTGTATCAAATTTTGTATCATTTGTATATCACATATGTATCATATTTGTATCAAATATGTATCACATGTATATCCATATATACCCGTGTGTGAGATACATATGTGATACATGTTCATTACATGTGTCACAGAAGAATTCTTTGAACTCGATTTTAACTACGAATTTTGATACCAAATCACCTCCATTCTTCCTCAAATTTTGTATACTGACTCGTTTATGTGTTTTCAATGAGTTTCAACTATACCCATTGAAAAAGTTCCTTTCTTGCTTAGATTTTTGGAATCTTGTATATCTAGTTTTTTGTATTTCACCTTATTTGCTACCTCATCCATAAAATTTTCTTTCCGTCTTGCATCTAATATTGTTGCTCACTCTTAAAAATATATAAGGAGACCTTTGCATGTGATTATTGGAGAGAAAGAACCTTATTTATTTAGGTTTTCAATTTTTATAAGTGATTAACTAATTTTGGTAAGCCTATGATTAATAGCTAGAGGTTGGTAAGTTGGAACTTATTTAGGACATTTCCGTAAGATTTTCAAAGTTTATTAGTTTTTGCAAAAACTGGAACTTTTCTCAAATCGTGATAGGTTCTAATTTTTTTGAGGAAATTGGAAAAATAGTTTTTCGAAATTTTCATTTAACAGTTTTTTGAACAAACAAGCAGCTAAGAAATTCTGATATAAATAATTATTAACGTATGGCTTGTATTGACAGTATGCTACTAGAAAGAAAGTAAGTAATAACACTACTAATAGATTATTGCATGATTAATACAATATTTTTCTACTTTTTGATAAAGTTAATATTTGTTTTGGATGTGCATGTCATCTAAATTTATATTGTTAAGGATGACCTTATATGTTTTCATCAATAAACACATTTTTTTTACATTTTATTTCATATAAAATAATACTTAGATTCAACATAAATTAATCCAGATATTATCTAATAACGTCAAAATTATAGAATTTACCATAACTTCCTACCAACCAAAATCTCAAAATTATGCAGTGATTATTATTTCTAATATCTCTAACCAGAATATTCTGTTTCCAATGATTCCAAGAAAACCTATTAAGAGAGGGCATTCCTGTACTGATATTTACGTCAAACTATACAAACTTATAATGATTAAGTGATTTAATGTAGTGAAATATAAGTAAGTGAAAGAAATATATGTATTTATTTGTTTGATATAAATAATCAAACAACACAACAATAACATACACAATATTATCCTACACCGTGGGGTGATGGTAGTGTGTACGCAGACCTTACCCCTACCTTGTGAGGATAGAGAGGTTATTTCCAATAGACCCTCGGCTCAGGAAAGCATACGCACCACATTAATGAAAATATAGACAACAAGGGACAGTACCAACAAGTAATTTAAAAGCAGAAAAAACCCATAAAGTGTAATTTTGCTCTGCGATAAAGTGTTGAATTCCATTCGACACACTAAAATTGGTCTAGAACCATCTCCTCTCCCATCTCTTCCTGTGATGACCCAAAAGGGTCATCCCATATATTCTATCTAATTTTTCTGTTCCGAGGTCGTGAAAACCTCCTTCTATCTCACCTCGGCTTACGTGCTCAGCCCGGGCGTGTAGCCGGGGAACCTTTATGTGAAAAAATTAAAAAATAAAAATTTTGTATTGGAAATTTGAATAAAGTTGACTTCAGTCAACGTTTTTGGTAAACGAACCCGGACCCGTGATTTGACGGCCCCGGAGGGTCCGTAGGAAAATATGGGACTTGGGCGCATGCCCGGAATCGAATTCCAAGGTCCGAGAAATAAATTTTTAAAGAAAATTATTTTCTGAAAAATATAAAGATTTTTAAAAATAAAATTTGAGGTGAAACCTGTGATATCGGGCCCGTATTACGATTCTGAAGCCCGATACAGGTTCGATATGATTTATATGTGTTATCTGTGAAATTTGGTAAGAAACGGACTTAGTTTGACGTGATTCGGACCTTTAATGCAATACTTAATGTTTATAGAAGTTTGAAGAATTTTCAGGGATATTTTAAGTTTAATTCATCATATTAGTGTTGTTTTATGTGGTTTGAAACCTCGAGCGAGTCCGTGTTAGGTTATATGACTTGTGTGTGTGGTTGGACAGGGTCCCGGGGGGCCTTGGGTACGTTTAGGATGCTCATCAGGTGTTTTTAGAACTTGGAAGACAGATGAACCATTGCTGGTTCTGGTGTCTCGCACCTGCGATGGACCTTCCGCAGGTGCGGACACGCAGGTGCGGCGAGGAGTTCGCTGGTGCGGAACTTAGCCCAAACCCCCAATCCTCGCAGGTGCGGTTAGTTTTTTCCGTAGGTGCAGAGCCGCGGGTGCGGCCATTTGACCGCAAGTGCGACCCCAGGCTTTTTAATGGGTTTTCGCACCTGCGATGGTAGTTCCGCAGGTGCGGAATTGCTGGGCAGAACTGAGGGTTTATGTTATTTTCACCATTTTCGAATTGGGGAGCTCGGGACGATTTTTGGAGGATTTTGCACCTGGGTAATTTGGGTAACTGATTTATATCCATTATAGATCAATTTTCATGTTTCCAATCTTAAATCCAACCTTTAATTTCGAAAATTTTGGGTAGAAAATGGGATAAACTTCATAGACCGAATTATTGAGTTTTGGATTTTCATATGTTTAGACTCGTGGGTGAATGGGTGTCCGAAAAATATAATTTTTACCCGATACCGAGACGTGGGCCCGGGGAACTTTTTGGACAATTTTCCTAATTCGCGTCTTAGCTTCGAGTTTATTTGTTAAACTAATTGCTTGTAGTATTATTTACACGATGCTATTGATTTGAGTAGATTTGGGCCATTGGGAGTTGGATAACCCTGGCAAGAACGTGATTTCAAGTTTGTTTTGAGCGGTTAAGGTAAGTATCTTGCCTAACCTTGTGTGGGAGAATTACCTCTTAGGATTTGAGTCTTCTATGTTGATTGTAGTCTGTGTACGCGAGGTGACGAGCGCATGCTCGGACTTGTTTGTGGAAAGTTGACCCTTTAGGAATCTTAGGTCTTTATATTCGCCGAGTATGAATTGTCCTTAGCATGATTGAATTTCCTAATTTCTAGTGTCATCCTTATTTGCTTAAATGTGGAATTTCTTATTTTTGGATTTACTCTTAATTGACTTATCTGAAGATTTTTATTTCCTTTACTGTCATACTATGTCTTCTTAACTGCTTATCTCAAGTTTGTAATTATCTTCATCTCAACCTATAATTGTTTTGGGTGTTAAATGGATTTATGATTATTCTCTGCTGCTTGTCCTTAAGTGGAAATTGTTGAATATTCTCGTAAATGCTCAACCTTAAAAGAAGTTAAGATATTCTATACCTTCGTGACTTGCCCTTATATGAAGTTATCGGATTTGTGTTGATTTCTTGTTTTTCACCCGTGTAATTAGGTGCGGCTGTTACATGCTATTTTCCTTCCTTGTTGAGTGATTTCTTAATATTCCCAGCTCTCCTTATTATGTTTATTTCTCGTGAACTAGTTTTTCCTATATTGGGATCAAAGGTTATGAGTTTGATATATTAATTGTATTCTGAACTGTTGCCCGTGTTGTTGTTGTTGTATTGGTTGTGGTGATGCACGAGGTTTCTGCCGTGCGGTTGTTGATATGGGTATTTGCACGAGGTTTCTGCCGTGCCGTGTTTACTACCGATATTGCACATGCGGCGTGATAAGGCGGGATACGAGATTGAGTGTTGCGCATGTAGCGTGACAAGGTGGGAACATGTTTATGCACGTGTGGCGAAACAAGGCAGGCATATACTTTAATATTGCACACGTGGCGTGACAAGGTGGGCTATGGAAGGGATTGTTTGTGATAGTTGTGTTGTCCTGGGGGCATTCCTTGTTGTTGATATTGTTTAATGGAACACTTACCGTGTGAGTTCATTCGTGTGGAAATTTATGAGATGAAAATGTACGTGTTGCCTCTTCTGTTTTCCTTATGTCTATTGGTTGTTGAAATCATGTTAGGGCACCTGCACAAGCATACACGTAGTTAAGGACTACTAATGGAGGCATGACTCCTTGTTGTTGTCAAGTATAGATACTCCGGTTGTGCTTACTGTATGGGTGGGAATGACCCAATTGCCAGGTGAGTCGTCCGTGCAGTTAGTACTCGAATGAGGGCGCAAGACGCCAAGTGTTAGGGTTCGGATATTGGGACCCGTAAATGGTGATTTTCCCGAGGTTTGGAACCTCGTGGAGATAACTATGAATTTGATGTAGAAGTGGTTGAAGTTGTTGAGTCGTTACATGCTCGTGTTGTATATTTACATGCCGGGATTGTCTGTGTTTTATTCAGTCTTTGTGTTACTTCATGGTTTCCGCTTATACTTATTGTTTTCCTTCTTTATCGAATTCACTGTCTTGTTAGCTATATTGTGTAGCCTTTATGTATATCATTATTTCCCTGATTTCTATATTGATACTTGTTCAGTTTTTATTAGAACAGTGGGTGTCTTGACTAGTTCTCGTCACTACTTCACCGAGGTTAGTCTTGATACTTACTGGGCACCGCTGTGGTGTGCTCATACTACTCTTCTGCACATTTTTGTGCAGATTCCAGGTTTACGTATTGCCGGCGGAGTGATTGATAGTAGCGCGGCTGCTGTTGTGGAGACTCAAGGTAAAACCATTTTGGCGTTCGCGGTTTCGTTATCTTTTGTTTGCACTGTTGCACTTATTTTTGAACAGTGGTATTTTTAGGAGTTTAGTGTAAATTCTAAAAAGCTTATGACTTGTACTTCCGGATTTTGGAAATATAAAATGTGTAAAGAATTATTTATTTCAGAAAGATATTAGATTCTATTTATTATTGTTGTTATTCCTGAATATTAGGCTTACCTTGTCCTTAAGACTAGGTTCCATCACGATGCCCAACGTAGGGAAATTTGGGTCGTGACACTTCCGTTCCAATAGAGCAACAGAGTGAAGAAGTTCCTTTTTCAATTCTTCAGACTTTCAAGAATACTTTTATCTCTCTTCGTTTCTTCTGTCTCTTGCAATTTCAGGTATGATTGTCTCTCAATCCTCTCTCTATTCTTTTTTTTTCGAGATCTCTTAACAATTTTTCATTTCATGTCTGAATTTTTGGTGGTTGTTGTTCTATGGTGACATTATTATGTCTATAGAGGGAAGAGAAAATAAAAAATTTGTGTTGAAAATTTTCATTAGTTTCTTTGATACGATTTTTCTTGCTATTTTTCCTGCGTCATGGTTTATTCGACGTTCTCTTCTAACTTTTCATTTTCGCCTATGAAGTTGAAAATAGAGAAAATCAATACCAAAATGCGGTACCAAAGCAGACAATAAGTTCTCTTATTCAGAAGAAACTCAAGGAAAATAGGAAATCAAAATGCAATCAGAATAGCTATCAACAAAAATCATACTGTCTTTTGGAGATGATTCCATGGACATGTGATCCTGAATCAGATTCAACATTCAAAACTTTTCTCAACTGTTACTTGTATTGTTGTTTCAGTGAAATACAGATTCAGCTACTTGTCGCGCCCCCCTTTTTCCCAAGGCACTCCTTCGTGGGCCGGTCGAAAGGGTTTATGACATTGGTTGAGATAACTCGTTCCTTTTGGGAAAGGGATTTGCATATTTTGAAGAGTCGCCACCTAACGATTTTAACGGTGAGTTAGGGAACCTAAGGGGTTCAATTACAACTACGTTACTAACCAGAGATTGGGTAAGGGCATGATATTACCCTAAGGGGAAGGTGTTAGGCGCCCCTCACGATCCACAAGTGTGGTTCCCGTCCAAATGGTTTCGTGAATTTGAGTGCGGCTTGGAAAACAAACAAATAAAGGCTGAAATAAGAGGGGATTTAAGTCTTAAGCATGCAGATGTTTGAAAATAATAAAGAAGATTAGATT
>MDKI01254405.1:0-106480 GCA_005239505.1 Nicotiana paniculata | reverse complement strand
ATATATATATATATATATATATATATATATATATATATATATATATATATATGGCCCGAAGGCATGTTGTGGCGTGCAACCCGATCCAATATTGTTGTGGCATGCAACCCGATCCAATATATCTCACATAGCTCACAGCTCGACACTCAGGCCCTATCTCAGTCACTAGCCTCTCCAGCATCACAGAATATCACAATAAACAGTCCAAATAGAGAATACAACAAAAATAAACAAGAAATGAGAGAGAGTTGAGATATAATACACAAGTAAGATGGTGACTTAGTACAAGACAACAATTAGCAGTCAATTCAACAAGTATACGACCGGTGCGGGTCCCAACAGTGATATCATATAGCCTAAGCATGGTTTCTAACATGAAAGGCAGTCAAATTACTCAAAAACAAGGTGAAACATGTAACAACAATGGCTATTCGGCTTTAAAGTCTCCCGGGATGGACCAAGTCTCAATCCCTCACAGTGCATGCTCACACGCCCGTCACCTAGCATATATGACACCTCTAAATATTCACATCATACAATACTCAGGGTTTCATATCCTCAAGACCAGATTTAAGACTGTTACTTACCTCAACAGCGTAGAAATCCTACTCCGAAATGTTCTTTCCTCTCAAATCGGCCTCCAAATGCCTCGAATCTAGTCACACACAGTACAATACCATTAAAATAGGTTTACGGGATTAATCCCACAAGAAAATTACTAAATTAGAACCAAAAATCTAAACTCGGCTCAAACCCGACCCCCAGACCCACGTCTTGAAATCCGACAAAAATCAAAAATCCCTATAGCCCATTCACTCACGAGTCTAGTCATACCAATTTTATCAAAATCCGACCTCAATTTCCCCTCCAAAATTCCAAAGTTCACTCTCCAATTCCCAAGCCCTAAACCCCCAAATTTTTTTCTCAAATCCTTAATTAGATGATGAAGAAAGCCATAGATTCAAAAAATTTAGGACAATCCAGATTAGAATCACTTACCCTAACGTTCTCCTTGAAAACCTTCGAAAAATCTCCTCTTTCTCGAGCTCCTCAAGTCCAAAATCGGAAATGAAAGTCCAAAAATCGAGTTGGTGTTTTTCTGCCAGGAATATCGCTCCTGCGGACCCCTTTAACGCTTATGCGACATCGCACATGCGAAAAATCCATCGCAGGTGCGAATTTCACTTAAAATCCAAGACTCCGCTCATGCGGCCCCACAACCGCATATGCACCTATCGCAAGTGCGGAAATCTATCGCACTTTCGGTTCCATCGCATCTGCGCCCAGCTGCCCGCATCTGCGACTCTCACAGGTGCGGGAAAATCTTTGCACCTGCGGATCCTGCCCAGATCCTCCTTAGTCGCATATTCGGCTCCTCCTTCGCTCCTGTGGGCTCGTACATGCGGTTCCCACTCCGGCGATGCGGAAAACACCAATAGCAGCAGCTTCAGTTGCACTTCTCCAACTCCAAACAATCCGGTAACCACCCGGAACCAGCCCGAGGACCTCGGGACTTCAACCAAACATACCAACAGGTCATATAACCCCATACGAACTTAGTCGAACCCTCAACACTCAAAACAACATCAAAACACCAAATTACACCCGGATTCAAGCTAAGAACTTCTAAACTTCCGTATTCCGCAAACGACGCCGAAACCTATCAAATCATGTCCGATTAACCTCAAATTTTACACACACGTCAAAAATGACACCATGAACCTACTCCAACTTCCTAAAATCCCTTCCGACCCCGATATCAAAATTTCCACAGCCGACCAAAATTGCCAAATTTCCAACTTTCGCCAATTCAAGCCTAATTCTACTACGGACCTCCAAATCACCTCCTGGACGTGCTACTATGTCCTAAATCACCTAACGAAGATAACGGAACCATGAAAATTCAAATCCGAGTTCGTTTACACATAAGTCAACATTCGGTCGACTTTTCCAACTTAAGCTTCCAATAAAGAGACTAAGTGTCTCAATTTCTCTCCGACACCACTCGGGACCCGAACCAACCAACCCGATAAGATATTATACATCTATAAAGCACAAAAGAAGTAGAAACGGGGGAAACGGGGTTATAACTCTCGAAATGACCGGTCGGGTCGTTACAACCTACCCTCTTAAACAAATGTTCGTCCTCGAATGAGTCTAGAAACATACCTGGAGTCTCAAATAGGTGTGGATATATGCTCCACATATCTCGCTCGGTCTCCCAGGTAACCTCCTCCATAGGTTGAATCCTCCACTGCACCTTCACTGAAGTTATATCCTTTGACCTCAACTTCCGAACCTTCCACTCCAAAATGGCCACCAGCTCCACATGGTAAGTCATATCACCCTCCAACTGAAGCATGCTGAAATCTAAAACATGGGACGGATCGCCAATATACTTCCAGATCTAGAAACATAAAATATTGGGTGCACACTTGACAATCTAGGTGGCACGGCAAGCTTGTAAGCCACCTCCCATATCCTCTGAAGTACCTCAAAAGGCCCAATGAACCGGGGGCTCAACTTGCCCCTCTTCCCAAACCTCATAACACCCTTTATGGGTGATACCTTTAGCAGAACCTTCTCCCCGACCACGAAAGACACACCATGGACCTTCCTGTCCGCGTAGCTCTTCTGCCTAGACTGCGCCGTGCGTAGATGCTCCTGAATCAATTTCACCTTGTCTAATGCATCCTGGACCAATTCTATACCCAAGAGCCTAGCCTCACCAAGCTCAAACTATCCTACTGGAGATCTACACCGCCTACCATATAAAGCCTCTTACGGAGCCATTTGAATGCTCGACTGATAATTGTTGTTATATGCAAACTCCGTGAGCGGCAGAAATTGGTCCCATGAGCCCCCAAAATCAATGACACAAGCGCGTAACATGTCCTCCAATATTTAGATGGTGCACTCGGACAATCCGTCCGTCTGAGGGTGAAAGGTTGTGCTCAACTCAACTTGAGTACCCAACTCTCGCTGCACGACCCTCCAAAACTACGACGTAAATTGTGTGCCTTTATCTGAAATGATGGAAACTGGGACACTATGAAGGCGGAAAATCTCTCGGATGTAAATCTCAGCCAACTGCCCTGAAGTATAGGTAGTACCAACTGGAATGAAGTGCGCGCACTTGGTCAGCCGATCCACAATCACCCAAATAACATCGATCTTCCTCGAAGTCTGCGGGAGCCCAACTACGAAATGAATGATCCCCTACCACTTCTACTCTGGGATCTATAACCTCTAAAGCAAGCCACCTGGTCTCTGATGCTCGTACTTAACCTGCTGTCAGTCGAGAAACCGAGCCACAAACCCGACTATATCCTTCTTCATCCGCCTCTACCAATAGTATTGTCTCAAATCTTGGTACATCTTCGCACCACCCGGATGGATGGAATACCGAGAGTTGTGGGCCTCCTCAAGAATCAACTCTTGAAACCCATCCATATTGGGAACACATATTCGGCCTTGCATCATCAACCCCCCATCATCCCCAATAAACACATCTCTAGCATTACCGCGCCAAACCCTGTCCTGAAGGACGAGCAGATGGGGTCATCACATTGGCGCTCCCTGATACGATCATAAAGAGAAGACCTAGAGACTACACAAGCCAATACCCGACTTGGCTCCGAGATATACAATATGACAAGCTGGCTAGATAAGGCCTGAAAATCCAATGCTAGAGGTATACTAATGCTGGGAAATACACTAAACTCCCCAAACTCTCCGCCTGGCGACTCAAAGCATCGGCCACCACGCTGGCCTTCCCCGAATGGTACAAAATAGTGATATAATAGTCCTTGAGAAGCTCCAACCATCTCCACTTACACAAATTAAGATCCTTCTACTTGAACAGATGCTGCAAACTCCGTGATCAGTCAAGATCTCACAATGAACCCCGTAAATAGTGTCGCCAAATCTTCAAGGTATGAACAATAACTGCTAACTCAAGATTATGGACATAATAGTTCTTCTCATGAGACTTTAACTGGTGCGAGTCATAGGCAATCACCCTACCCTCCTGCATTAGAACACATCCAATACCTATCCGTGAGGCGTCACAATACACAATGTAAGAACGTGAAGCTGATAGCAGAACTAGAACTAAAGCCATGGTCAAAGCAGTTTTGAGCTTCTAAAAGCTCTCCTCACACTCATATGACCACCTAAGCGGAGCACCCTTTTGGGTCAATTTGGTCAAGGGAGATGCAATAAAGGAGAAACCCTCTACAAAATGACGGTAATATCCCGCCAACCCAAGAAAGCTCCTAATCTCCGTGGCTGAGGACGGTCTAGACCAACTCTACACTTCCTCTATATTTTTCGAATCCACCTGAATACCCTCACTGGACACAACGTGACCTAAGAACGCCACTTAACCGAGCCAAAACTCACATTTGGAGAACTTTGCATAAAGCTTCTTCTCCATCAATCTCTGTAACACAATCCTTAGATGTTGAGCATCCTCCTCCTGGCCACGAGAGTACACCAGGATGTCATCAATGAATACAATAACGAATGACTCCAAATAAGGCTGAAACATATTGTTCATCAAATGCATGAACAATGTTGGCGCATTGGTCAGCCCAAAAGACATCACAAGGAACTCATAATGGTCGTATCGGGTCCTGAAAGTTGTCTTAAGAATATCTAAATCCCGAATCTTCAGCTGGTGATACCTTGACCTTAAATCAATCTTGGAGAACACCCTCTCTCCCTGAAGCTGGCAAATTGGTCATCAATAACTCGCAAAGGATACTTGTTCTTGACTGTGACTTTGTTCAACTGCCTGTAATCAATGCACATCCTCATAGAACCATCCTTCTTTTTCACAAATAGAACTAGTGCACCCCAAGGTGACACACTAGGCCGAATAAACCCCTTATTAAGGAGTTCCTGAAACTGCTCATTCAACTCTGCCGGTTCCATACGATATGGTGGAATAGAAATGGGTTGAGTGCCCGGCACCAAATTAATACCCAAGTCAATATCCCTGTCAGGCGACATGCTCGGCAGGTCTGCAGGGAACACATCCGAAAAATCACGTAACACCGGAACTGAATCAATGGCAGGAGTCTCTGCACTAACATCCTCACAAAATCCAAATAGGATAGACAACCCGTCTCAACCATACGATGAGCCTTCAAGTATGAAATCACTCTACTAGGTACATAGTCTATAGAACCGCTCCACTAAACCCTCGGCAACCCCGGCATCGCCAACGTAATAGTCTTAGCGTGATAATCTAGAATATCATGACATGGAGACAACCAATCCATATCCAATATCACATCAAAATCAACCACACTGAGCAGTAAAAGGTCCATTCGGGTCTCCAGACCCCCAATAGTCACCACATATGACTGATATACGCGGTCCACAATAATAGTATCGCCCACATGAGTAGATACATGAACAGATGAAACTAAAGAATCACGGGGCATATCCAGAAAATGAGTGAAATATGAGGAAACATACAGATAAGTGGAACCATGGTCAAATAATGCAGAGGCATCTCTGTGACAAACTGAGACAATACATGTAATCACAGCATCTGAAGCAATGGCATATGGCCTGGAAGGGAGAGAATAGAAACGGGCCTGGCCACCCCTGATGTGTCTCCCACTCTCGGGTGACCCATAGCTGATTGAGCTCCATCGCTATCTCACTGGGCATGTGGTGAAGGAACTGCTACTGATGACATAGATTGGCTCATCTGTGGAGCGGGACCTCCCAATATATGGGGACACTATCTCCTCATATGACCAAGCTCCCCCACACTCATAGCAACTCCCTGATTCTGGTGTTAGGGACTGAAGGGAGCCCCGGGCACCGGGATAACTAGCAGAAGGACCCGACATAGACGAACCCTAACCCGATAGAGCACGAGAAGAACTCTGCGCTGGAAGAGAACCAATAGATGAACGACCCTGCTGATAACTGTGAGAACCATGGCCAGATGATGCACCACGGTGAACTAGGCGAGCTGTCTGAGCATGTCTGAAAGGACGACCTCTACCGTGCTGGAACTGATCCCCAGAAGGAACACCGCTAAATCCACCCTGTCCACGAGGCCTCTTGGCCTCCCTCTCAACCGTCTACTGACCTTGAACCATCTCAATCTGCCGAGAAATGTCGACAACCTCGTCAAAGGTAGCACCAGACACTCTCTCTCTAGTCATAAGAAATTACAGTTGATAAGTGAGGCCATGTATAAACCTCCTGATCTTCTCTCTATCTACGGGAACCAACCAGATAGCATGATAGGACAACTCCAAGGATCGCATCTCATACTGCGTTACAGACTTATCACCATGACGAAGCTGCTCAAGTTGTTTGTGCAGCTCCTCTCTGCGGGACTGAGGCACAAACTTCTCCAGAAAGACAACGGAGAACTGCTGCCAAGTAAGGTGTGATGCGCCAACCGGCCTACGCCTCCCGTAAGCCTCCCACCATTTGAATGCATCCCCAGAAAGCTGAAAATTAGTGAACGAGACCCCACAAGTCTCCAGAATACCTGTTGTACGGAGTATCCTCTGACACTTGTCTAAAAAATCTTGTGTATCCTTTCCCTCTGCACCACTGAAAGGTGGAGGTTGGAGTCTAACAAACCTCTCCAACCTATGTTTATCATCCTCAGGTATAGCAGGAACTAAATAGTCCTGTGCAACTGCAACCGGCTGGGCTGGTGGTGCCTCCAGTGTCTTGAGTCCATGTACAACCTACTAAGGTGTACTGGCAGTGGGAGTCTGAGAAGCAGCCACGACCGTTGAAGCAGAGACCACCTGAGCAAGGCCAGTAAACACCGTCAAAATCTGAGCTAAGGCCTCCTAAAGGCCAGGAATCACGATGGGCACAGGTGGTGCCTGGGCTGGTCCCCCTGGAGA
Organism: Nicotiana paniculata; assembly: GCA_005239505.1. Taxonomy (NCBI): domain Eukaryota; kingdom Viridiplantae; phylum Streptophyta; class Magnoliopsida; order Solanales; family Solanaceae; genus Nicotiana; species Nicotiana paniculata. The sequence continues at coordinate 99,584 of MDKI01254405.1, read as the reverse complement.
ATTCATAATTGGGACTTGGTCCTGATCTGGGGAAACTGGTGGATCTGTTGGTACTGCCCCAACTGCTGTGCGGGCTGCATCTCTACCCCTACCATAGCCTCTACCACGGCCTCGGCCTCTCGCGGCCCTGGTTGGTGGTACTGGGGGCTGGCCCTTCTTCCCGGTAGTATGAGTCCTCACCATTTGTGAGAGAATCAAACAATATATGTTTAGTTACCAAAATTAACAGATTCACACGATATGAATTCAAGAATGTGGAATTTTCCTAAAGGTTCTGCAGCCTCTCGAAGATAAGTACAGACGTCTCCGTACCGATCCGCAAGACTCTACTAAACCTGCTCATGACCTGTGAGACCTATGTAACCTAGGCTCTGATACCAACTTGTCACGACCCAAAACCTAACCTGTCGTGATGGCGCCAATCGTGAAACTAGGCAAGCTGACATTCTCAATATACTTTCATTATATATAACAAAAGTGACCTAAAACAGTTAAATTTAACATAAGGTTTACATAACCACGAGGTAAAGACCCAAAACTCAAGTGCGGAATAATAGTCCGACATCGGGGTGTCACTAGTCATGAGCATCTAATAACAATCTAGAACAAAATCTACTACAATTTGTGCCAAATGCCAAAACAAGAGAAAATATGATGATAAGAAGGAGGGACAAGGATTTCGGACGTCGTCAGCTACCTCGTAAATCTCTGAAAGTCAACTCGCGTACAAGCTCAGCGAGCGCTATGACCGTACACACCTAGATCTGCACATAAAGTGCATGGTGTAGCATGACTACAACCAACTCAGCAAGTAACAAAATTAAATAAGGAACTGAGAAGTAGTGACGAGATGAGAACACAGTTCATTTTGAAAGTTTACAGAAAAGGGTGAACATGCTTTCAAATCCGATAGTTAAGTCAAGTCCGTTCAAGCTCAAGTAAAACAATATGAAACTACCAGAAATTTCGCAACAACAACAAATAACAATGAAGTGAAACAATAAATAAGATAAAATACAGCCTCTCAAGGTAATAGCCACTTAACTCATCCCAACAGCTCATACTCTCAGCTCTCAATCCTCAATACACACTCTCAATACGTACATGCGCTCACTGGGGGTGTACATAGGGGCTCCTACATCCCAAGCGTTATATTGCTGCAGCGTGCAGCTCGATCTAATATATATATATATATATATATATATATATATATATATATATATATATATATATATATATATATATATAGCCCGAAGGCTTGTTACGGCATGCAACCCGATCCAATATACCTCACACAGCTCACAGCTCGGCACTCAGGCCCTATCTCAGTCACTAGCCTCTCCAACCTCACAGAATATCACAATAAACAGCCCAAATAGAGAATACAACAAGTATTAACAAAAAATGAGAGAGAGCTGAGATTTAATAATAAGTAAGACGGTGGCTAAGTACAAGACAACAATTAGCAGTCAATTCAATAAGTATACGACCACTGCGAGTCCCAACAGTGATATCATATAGCCTAAGCATGGTTTCTAACATGAAAGGCAGTCAAATTACTCAAAAACAAGGTGAAACATGTAATAACAATGGCTATTCGACTTTAAAGTCTCCCGGGATGGACCAAGTCTCAATCCCTCACAGTGTACGCTCACACGCCCGTCACCTAGCATGTATGTCACCTCTAAATATTCACATCATACAAATACTCGGGGTTTCATACCCTCAAGACCAGATTTAAGACTGTTACTTACCTCAACAGCGTAGAAATCCTACTCCGGAATGTTCTTTCCTCTCGAATCAGCCTCTAAATGCCCCGAATCTAGTCACACACAGTACAATACCATTAAAATAGGCTTAAGGGATCAATCCCACAAGAAAACTGCTAAATTAGAACCAAAAATCCAAATTCGGCTCAAACCCGACCCCCTAAACCACGTCTCGAAATCCGACAAAAATGACAAAGCCCGATAGCCCATTCACTCATGAGTCTAATCATACAAATTTTATCAAAATCCGACCTCAATTGCCCCTCCAAAACCCCAAACTTTACTCTCCAATTCCCAAGCCCTAAACCCCCAAATTTCTTGCTCAAATCCTTAATTAGATGATAGAAAGCCATAGATTCACAAAATTTAGACCAATCTAGGCTAGAATCACTTACCCCAACGTTCTCCTTGAAAACCTTCGAAAAATCGCCTCTTTCTCGAGCTCCTCAAGTCCAAAATCGAAAATGAAAGTCCAAATATCGAGCTGGTGTTTTTCTGGCAGGATTACCGCTCATGCGGACCCCTTTAACGTTTATGCGATGCTGCACGTGCGAAAAATCCACTACATGTGTGAATTTCACTTAAAATCCAAGACTTCGTTCCTGCAGCCCACAACCGCATCTGCGCCTATCGCAGGTGCGGAAATCCATCGCACCTGCGGCTCCCTCTCGCACCTGCGCCCAGCTGCCCGCGTCTGCGACTCACGCAGGTGCAAAAAATCTTCGCACCTGCGGATCTTGCCCAGCTCCTCCTTGGCCGCATATGCGGCTCCTCCTTCGCTCTTGCGGGCTCGCACCTGCGGCTTCCTATCACGACCCGAAATTCCCAATGTCGGGACCGTGATGGCGCCTAACGTTTTAGTTGCTAGGAAAGACAATATTAGAGACCAATAAGCCATTTATAAACCCTTTCAGTGATTTACAACAATTAAGTTACAATAAGTAAAAGAAAAATGCAGAAATCTATAATAGTCTTAACATTTATACACAACTACCTAGAATCTAGAGTCACAACCCACGAACATTCTAAGAGTTACAACAAACATTTGTTCGAAAGAAGTACAACTGTTTGAATAAAGGAAAAACAGTAAATAGAAAGGATAGATGGGGACTTCAGGGCCTATGAACGCCGACAGGACTACCTTGAGTTTCCGATCAGATGAAACCAGCAGCTAACTCAAGGTCAACTCGTTCCGGCACCAAAATCTGCACAGAAAGTGCAGAGTGCAGTATCAGTTTAACCGACCACATGTACTGGTAAGTGCCGAGCCTAACCTCTACGAAGGAGTGACGAGGCTACGGTAGGACACTCACAACAAAACCTGTATATAATGAATAATAATGACAGAAAAGAAGGCAGAATAACGTAAAAAAATAGTAACTTGCAAGGAATAATACAACATCCAACGTGTCTCATCAGTGTTCAGCTATAACCAATCCTTAAGTGCAATTCAAAGCTACCGTACAACTCACACAGTCAAAGAAAGAGCACAAACACATAAATTGTTGCGGCGTGCAACCTGATCCCACCGTACGTATCACAATCCTCCCTTATTTCTTCTTATTATCATAAATAACAAAATATTGATAAATTGTTGCGGTGCGCAACCCGATCCCACCATATCATAATAAACACAACTACGGTTCACCCTTATATCACCATATTCCACCCTTATTACACATGTTGCGGTGTGCAACCCGATCCCAGCGTACAATAACAATTCAACCTTATCCCTCCTCAATATTTCACCCTTATTCCACCTATTGCAGCGTCCAACTCGATCCCACCATATTCATATCAATTACACAGGAAGTATATAAGTTTCACAAATTAACACAAAAACCCTTCTCACTTAAACTTCAGAACAAGGAAAATGGAAACCTTATACTCAATCAAGTAATACTATTCAGCGAGACTAAATCCAGGATATCACGAAAACACAATTAAGAACAGCTTAAGCAAGTAATAAGGGATAAGGAAAATACGATACAACAATTATATTCAACAAGGAGAAACAATATCTAACATGTAGCAATTAGGCATGGAAATACAAGTAGGCATGTCACAATTAAGGCAGGGAAGGAACAATATATAGAGAACGAAAAAGAAACAGGCAAAACAGATAAATTGGCAGCGCATAAATACTCATCACCTCACATATACGTTGATCACATGATTTTTCATATAGCAATTAAGGCGAGGATTCTTAATCCCTCAAGTCAAAGTTAGGCACAATACTTACCTTGATCCACATGTCATTCACTACTCAATTACCGTTTTTCCTCTAGATTCCACCTCCAAACCACTCGTATCTAGCTATAATTAACTTACTAACATCAAATATTGCTAAAGAAATTGTCACGCCCCGAACCTGGGGAGACGTGGCTGACACTCGGTGCCAACCTGGCTCGAGCGAACCACTTTGTAACTCATTCATTCTTATGATCATCATGGGCCAACATGGCCACAACTCATAATGCACAATTATAAGTGGGTAAATGTTATATCAATGAACCATCGTTCATAAAACCTGAATACATATGGGTCGTCAAGGCCTCTGACATACTGTACATAATAAACCTGTGTCTACAAAGCCTCTAAGATTATTTGACATAAAATGGGATAGGGTACCGGCCTATCAATAAGTCTGCAGCAAAACTCTGACACGATGACTTATAGACTCGGCTGCACTTCGAATGAGGTGGAGTCTTACCGATCCTTCGCTGAATGCTGACCTCGTCTACTATGAGGGCTCGTCAAACTGATTACCTATACCTATAGGCATGAATGCAGCGTCCCCAACAAAAGGACGTCAGTACGAATAATGTACTGAGTATGTAAGGCAGAACTGAAACATAACAGTAAGTCTAACATTAATTAAGGACATAGAAGAAACACGGAGTAAATGACTCAACCTGTAAGTCTGGATAGCTCTGTAAATCATGAAATATATATAATGTCATGCATATGCATATAAATGTCATGTAATGCATAGGTCTGTATGTACATAACATCATCAAGCCTCTAAGGGAATCCCATCATATCATCTCGGCCACTATGGGCAAATCATCAACGTATACCAGCTGATCAGGTGGTGGTGCGTATATAACGCCATAACCTTTTCCATATCCCATATATATATATATATACATACACGTATATATACGCGTATATAACACCATCTCATGGGTCAATGTGCATGTATAAATGCATATGAAATACGTTAATAAAATCTCTCGGAGTCAGTGTGACTACATGAATAGATTTGAAAACCATATATTGAAGTAAAAATGCAGACAAGTTTATGTGACTAAAACCAAAGTTGTGCATGTTTGTTTGTGATGACTTAGATGTAATTGACTTGTTGAGACTGACTATTAAAGCATCTGCATTTTGTTCAGAAAGTAAGAACAGAGCCTTTCAAAATAAGCAAATCCTTTTAAAGTGATTGTGTAGGACAATATTTACCACTATACTTAGGGATTCACGGTGTATGACATGTGCCATGATTGAAATACCATTGGGAACTTAGTCTTAGCTTAGGGATATTTTGAGTAGATTGTCATATTCCTCCTACTCTATGCCCCCTGTAACTTTGCAATGCTACATGTTAGCTATTCTTGAAGCAATTACATTATACTTAAAAGAAAAAGATTTTTGTGTATATGTACATGATAAAACATAAATGTGTCTCTCAGAGTGTCATAATGTCATTATGCCTTTGATTGATATCATAAAATAAAATTTATCAACTTACGTATTTTCTGAGACCCATGAACATGATAGAATAATATGACACATGAGGAATTAAGAACATAAGCATCTCTAGTATTTCTATGAATAGAGTCATTTATGGAAATTGTGCATTTGCTCGTTTCATCTGTATAATTTGGATCAATGCCAAAAAGAAAGAAGGGATAGCCTTAACATACCTGGAGTAGGGAAAACTCCTTATAATATTCTTGAAGAAGATTGCACCGTACCCCTTTAGAACCGCAAAATTTTATGTTGCTACGATTCTAACAATTCTTGTTGGAATTGTGTTGTTGAAAGAATTTCATTGGAGCCTTTGTGAATTGAACTTAGCTTCTGTTCTTCAAACACTTTGAACTTAGAAAGAGTGCTATCTGGTTCTTACTTAAAAATTAAAGACGTTCTGATTCTGATTTATTTTCAAGATATGAGAAAGATTTGTTGAAAGCTTTGAAATGGCTAAAGAAAGCTAACATTTTCACGAGGTGAGAAAGAAAGCTAACATTTTTTTTTTGGATTTGCCCAACTCTAATATCTTTGAATTCTAGAGTTTCTAAGGTTCTGATATTAAGAATGGTGTAATAATTCCCAAGACATGTAAATGTAGTGTCCCTTCCTTTTCTATAATTGCCACCTATATGAAATGACTAAGAGTCATTTTCTAGGTTTGTGGCCTCTTGCCACGTTTGGGGGAGGGAGGGGGGAATTGATCTTATACACTAAATTTTTTAATTAACTAGGTAATGTCTCGTTACCTAATAATTAACCAATTACATTACCTAAAAATACTATTTATTTTTAATACACTTTATAAACTTACTATCATGGTCATATGGTATCATATAAAATAAATATATACACTATTATTTTTATTAAAACATCCATGTAAAAATACATATATTTTTTTAATTTATAATTTTCCTCATCTCATATAAAGAGTAAAAAAATTCTCGTACGCTAAATTCTTAAAATGGTAAAAAAGATAACCTTCTTTTCTTGTGAGAAAATAATTTCTATCTTTATAATAAAGAAAATCTCATAAACTTTCTTATATTAGGTGTATAATTTATCATATCTGAAAATAGTAATAATGGTAACTATTCAAAATTTTACTTATAAAACTTTTACTAAAATACTTTACTTAAAAGAAAATACCATACTAACATAATATCTAACGATATTAAGGTTGCTAAAATTTCGGGGTCTTAATCCATTCAACCTCAAATGGATTACTACGACTTATCCTAATATTAAAGTATGGGATGTAACAGAAATCAATTACAATGCATACATTTAGGTTTCCCAAGCTTTCCCCTAAAAAGTCAAAAATCGATCCCGAGCACCCTTGGTCAAAATTCGAGGTTCGGACCAAAACTCATTCACTCATTCACCCCCGATCCCAAATATGCAATTAGTTTCGAAATCCGACCCTAAATTGAGGTCTAAATCCCAATTTTCCAAAAATCCTTAATTCTACCCAAACCCCCAATTTCTACCATGGAAATCCTAGATTTTAGGTTGCAAATTCATGAAATGTGATCGGAGATTGAAAGAAAATGGGTTAGGATCACTTACCAAAGTTTTGGGGAAGAATTGGTCTTGGAAAAATCGCCTCTAGGGTTCTTGGGTTTGAAATTTTGAATAATGAGAGAAAAATCCCGTCTAAGTCTCTTTTCATCAGCTGCAGATGTCGCAAATGCGACCTGATCTTCGCAAATGCGAGAAAAGTATCGCAAATGCAAACTCCTTGCCCCACTTTCTCGAGAATCTCAAAAGGCCCGATATATCTAGGGCTCAACTTGCCCCTCTTCCCAAACCTCATGACACCCTTCATGGGTGACACCCTAAGCAACACCCTCTCCCAGACCATGAATGCCACATCACGAACTCTACGGTCGGCATAACTCTTCTGCCTGGACTGAGCTGTGTGAAGTCGATCCTGTATAATTTTGACCTTGTCCAAGGCTTCGTGTACTAGATATGTACCCAATAATCGAGCCTCCCCCGGCTCAAACCACCCAACTGGCGACCGGAACCGTCTACCATATAATGCCTCATAGGAAGCCATCTGAATGCTCAACTGGTAGCTGTTGTTGTAGGCGAACTCTGCAAGGGGAAAGAACTTATCCCACGATTCTCGGAAGTTTATAACACATGCGCAGAGCATATCCTCCAAGATCTGAATAGTACGCTCAGACTGCCCGTCCATCTGAGGATGGAATGCTGTGCTCAACTCAAACTGCGTACCCAACTCATGGTGTACTGCCCTCCATAAGTGAAGATGAACTGTGTACCTCAATCAGAAATGATAGACACGGGTACACCATGAAAACGGACGATCTCACAAATATAAATCTCTGCCAACCGCTCTGAAGAATAGGTAATTGCCACAGGAATGAAGTGTGCTGACTTAGTCAGCCTATCCATAATGACCCAAACGGCATCGAACTTCCTCTGAGTTCGTGGGAGTACACCAACAAAGTCCATAGTGATACGCTCCCACGTTCACTCAGGAATCTCTATCTGCTGAAGCAACCCACCGGGTCTCTGATGCTCATACTTCACCTGCTGATAATTCAGGCACCGAGCTATATAAGAAACTATATCCGTCTTCATCCTCTTCCACCAATAATGTTGCTGCAAGTCATGGTACATCTTGGCGGATCCCCGATGAATAGAATACCGAGAACTATGAGCCTCCTCAAGAATCAACTCACGAATCCCATCAACATTAGGCACACACACGTGGCCCTGCATCCTTAAAACCCTGTCATCTCCAATAGTAACCTGCTTGGCGCCACCATGTCGTACTATGTCCCTAAGGACCAACAAATTAGGGTCATCATATGTCGATCTCTGATACGCTCAAACAAGGAAGACCGAGTGACTGTGCAAGCTAGAACACAGTTGGGCTCTGAAATATCCAACCTCACAAACTGGCTGGCCAAATTCTGAACATCTTATGCTAGCGGCCTCTCACCGATTGGAATGAACGCATGGTTGCCCATACTCGCTGCCTTCCTAGTCAATTCGTCGTCCACCACATTGGCCTTCCCGGGATGGTACAAGATGGTGATATCATAGTCTTTCAATAGCTCCAACCACATCCTCTACCTCAAATTGAGATCCTTTTGATTGGACAAATACTGAAGGCTGCGATGATCCGTGAAAACCTCACACGACACGCCACAAAGATAGTGCTCCCAAATCTTCAGCGCATGAACAATGGCTGCTAACTCTAAATTATGGACAGGGCAATTCTTCTCATGGACCTTCAACTGCCGAGAGCATATGCAATCACCCTGCCATCCTGCATTAATACTGCTCTGAGCTAAAAACGGGAGGCATCACAATATACCGTGTAAGATCCTGAACCTGATGGTAACACCAACACTGGTGTTGTAGTCAAAGTTGTCTTGAGCTTCTGAAAGCTCGCCTCACACTCGTCTGACCATCTGAACGGGGCGCCCTTCTGGGTCAACCTGGTCAACGAGGTTGCTATAGATGAAAACCCCTCCGCAAATCGATGGTAATAACCCGCCAAACCCAAAGCTCCTGATCTCTGTGGCTGAAGTGGGTCTAGGCCAGTTTTGGACTGCCTCAATCTTCTTAGGATCTACCTAAATGCCTTTTACTGATACAACGTGGCCCAAGAAAGTGACTGAATCCAACCAAAACTCGTACTTCAAAAATTTAGCATACAACTGGCTGTCCCTCAGAGTCTGGAGCACTATCCTAAGGTGTTGCTCATGCTCCTCCCGACTGCGGGAGTATGTCAAGATGTCATCAATAAAAACAATTACAAAGGAGTCCAAATAAGTCTGGAACACTCGGTTCATCAAGTCCATAAATGTTGCTGGGGGATTGGTCAACCCAAAGGACATCACTCATAGTGCCCATACCGCGTCCTAAAAGCTGTCTTAGGGACATCGGATGCCCTAAACCTCAACTAATGATAGCCAGATCTCAAATCAATCTTCGAAAACACCCTGGCACCCTGAAGCTAATCAAATAAATCATCAATCCTCGGCAATGGATACTTGTTCTTGATGGTGACTTTGTTCAACTGCAGATAATCTATACATATCCTCATAGACCAATCCTTCTTCTTCACAAACAACACCGGTGCACCCCAAGGCGAGACACTAGGTCTAATGAAGCCCTTATTAAGCAAATCCTACAAATGTTCCTTCAATTCTTTCAACTCTGGTGGGGTCATCCGGTATGGAAGAATGGAAATGTGCTGAGTACCCGGAGCTAAATCAATACAAAAATCAATATTCTTGTCGGGTGGCATCCCCGATAGGTCTGCAGGAAAAACCTCTGGAAACTCACGAACAACATGCATAAAATATATAGAAGGAACCTACGCACTAGAATCACGAACATAAGGCAAATAATCCAAACACCCCTTCTCGACCATACGTCGAACCTTCATATAAGAGATAACCCTACTGGTCGAATGGCTAAGAGTCCTTCTCCACTCTAATCGAGGCAACCCCAGCAGGGCTAAGGTCATTGTCTTGGCATAACAATCCAATATAGCGTGATAAGGTGAAAGTCAATCCATACCTAATATAACATCGAAATCCACCATATCAAGGAGTATAAGATCTACACTGGTCTCAAGACTCCCAATAGTGACCATACACGAACGACATACACGATCTACAATAATAGCATCCGCCACCGATGTGGACATATATACAGGGGCACTCAAAGAACCACGAGGCACAACCAAATATGAAGCAAAATAAAATGACACATAGGGTAAGTAGACCCCGGATCAAATAGAACTGAAACATCTCTACTGCAAACTGAAATAGTACCTATAATAACAGAATCGGATGACTCAGCCTCAAGTCTGGCTGGAAAAGCATAACATTGGGGATGGGCTCCACCACTCTGAACCATGTCCCTGGGACGGCCTTTACCTGGCGGGCCTTTACCTCTAAAACCTTACCTCCACCTCTAGCAGTCTGTCCCCTACCTCTAACTGTCTGACCCCTGCCTCTTGCTGGCTGAGCAGGCGGTGCAACAACTGGTATCGGAACCATGGAACAATAACTCTGATGCGGTGGTTGAACACCCAATAATCTCGGACAGGTCCTCCTGATATGGCCATAACCACCACACTCGAAACATCCATCCTAATATTGTGGCTGTAGAAACATGATACTGACCCGAACAGGCCAGCTGACCATGGTAATAACTCTAATATGAGGTGCACTGATAGGAGATGATAATGCACTATAGGCTGGCTGCCCAGAAGGAGGCACATAAGGACCATGACTCCCTGAAGCATTATGGGATACTTGAAGCGCTGAATGGAACAGTCTGGGAGGATGGACTCTACCAAAAGTACCCCTGCCTCTAGACGAGGCACCGTGAACCCACCGGCTTGACGAGGTCTCTTGTCTGACCCCTGACCTCCCTATCCAAGAACCATCTCGACTCGTCTGCTTAGCCATCTGCAATCTAATAGGCTGAGCAAGTCCCTCAATAAACCTCATCACCCTCTCTCTCTCGGTAGGAAGCAGAAGAATAGCATGACGGGCTAAATCCACAAAACGGGTCTCATATTGAGTAACGGTCATGCTGCCCTTCTGGAGACGCTCGAACTGACGGCGGCGCTCCTCTCTCAAGGTGATAGGAAGAAACTTCTCTAAGAAGAGATGAGAGAACTGATCCCAATTAAGAGAAGGCGACCCAGCTGGTCTGGTCAACAAATAATCCCTCCACCATTTCTTGGCGGAACCAGTCATCTAAAAAGCAGCAAAGTCGACCCCATTGGTCTCCTATATACTCATGTTTCGAAGAACCTCATGATAGCTATCAAGATACTCCTGAGGATACTCTGAAGTAGCACCACTGAAATGGACTGGAAAGAGCTTAGTAAACCTATCCAATCTCCACAAAGCCTCAGAAGACATAAGTGACCCATCACCGGGCTGTGTCGCAGCAACTGACTGAACTACTCCGACTAGATGAGCTGCTGGAGTCTGAAACTGGGAAGTTGTCTGCTCCGGAGTGTGAGTAGTAGGAGTCTGGGATCCTCCTCCAGCCTGAGAGACGGATGGTGTCATGGGGAATGTGCCAGTCTGGGCCACACTCTCCATAAGGCCCACAAATCGGACCAAAGCATCCTGAAGTACTGGGGTGGCAATAAACCCCTCTAGGACCTGAGATGGTCCGGCAGGAATAGTCTGATATGAAATCTCCTCATCGAACTCTACCTGAGGCTCCACGGTTGGGGTTTCTGCTCGGGCTATGGGCTAAGCCCTGCCCCTTCCTCGGCCTCTGGCACGGCCTCGGCCTCGACCTCTGCGCCTCGTAGGAGCTGCTGTTAGAGGCTATGGATGCTGCTCAGCTAAAGAAGTGGTACGTGTTCTCGCCATCTGTGAGAGAATAAGAGTACGAGAGTTCAATCAGTATTGATAAAACAAAATCGCACGATAAAGTTGAACAAAAGTGAAATTTGTTCCTAACTTTATAGCGTATGGGAGATAAGTACAGACATCTCCATACCGATCCCCCAGACTCTACTAAGCTTGTCCATGAATTGTGAGACCTAGGCAACCTAGTGCTCTGATGCCAACTTGTCACGACCCGGAATGCCCACCGCCGGGACCGTGATGGCGCCTAACATTTTACTTTCTAGGCAAGCCAACATTAGAGATCATTAATCCATTTCTAAACCCTTTCAGTGATTTACAACAACTAAGATACAATAAGTAAAAGAAAAATGCAAAAATCTATAATAGTCTTAACATTTATACACAAGTACCCAGAATCTGGAGTCACAACCCACGAACATTCTAAGATTTACAACAAACATTTGTTCGAAAGAAGTACAACTGTTTGAATAAAAGAAAAATAGTAAATAGAAAGGATAGACGGGGGCTTCAGGACCTGTGAACACCGACAGGACTACCTTGAGTCTCCGATCAGATGAAGTCAGCAGCTAACTCACTGTCAACTCGGTCCAGCACCAAAATCTGCACAGAAAGTGTAGAGTGCAGTATCAGTACAACCGACTCCATGTACTAGTAAGTTCCGAGCCTAACCTCGACGAAGCAGTGACGAGGCTACGGCGGGACACTCACAATAAAACTTGTATACATTGAATAATAATGACAGAAAAGAAGGCAGAATAACGTAAAAAAATAGTAACTTGCAAGGAATAATACAACATCCGACGTGTCTCATCAGTGTTCAGCTATAACCAATCCTTAAGTGCAATTCAAAGCTACCGTACAACTCACACAGTCAAAGAAAGAGCATAAACACATAAACTGTTGCAGCGCGCAACCCGATTCCACCGTACATATCGCAATCCTCCCTTATTTCTTCTTATTATCATAAATAACAAAATATAGATAAATTGTTGCGGCGCGCAATCAGATTCCTCCATATCATAATAAACATAATTGTGGTTCACCCTTGTATCACCACATTCCATCCTTATTACACCTCTTACGGCATGCAACCCGACCCCACCATATTCATATTAATTACACAAGAAGCATAAAAGTTTCACAAATTAACACAAAACCCCTTCTCAATACTGAAACTTCAGAACAAGGCAAATAGAAACCTTATACTCAATAAAACTCTACATAAGTAATACTACTCAGCGAGACCAATCCAGAATATAACTAAAACACAATTAAGAACAACTTAAGCAAGTAATAGGGGATAAGGAAACTATGATACACAAGTAATCTTCAACAAGGTGAAACCGTATCTAACATGTAGCAATTAGGCATAGAAATACAAGTAGGCATGTAACAATTAAAGCAGGGAAGGAACACTATACAGAGAACGGAAAAGAAACAGTCAAAACAGATAAATTGGCAGCGCATAAGTACTCGTCACCTCACATATACGTTGCTCACATGATTTTTTATATAGCAATTAAAGCGAGGATTCCTAATCCCTCAAGTAAAAGTTAGGCACAATACTTACCTCGATCTACATGCCACTCACTGCTTAATTACCATTTTATCTAGATTCCACCTCTAAATCACTCATATCTAGATATAATTAACTTAATAACATCAAATATTGCTAAAGAAATCGATTACAATGCATAAATTTAGGTTTCCCAAGCTTTCCCCCAAAGAGTCAACAATCGACCCCGAACCCGCTTGGTCAAAACTCGAGGTTCGAATCAAAACCCATTCACTCATTCACCCCGATCCCGAATATGCAATTAGTTTCGAAATTCGACCCCAAATTGAGGTCTAAATCTCAATTCCCCAAAAATCCCTAATTCTACCAAAATCCCCAATTTCTACTATGCAAATCCTAGATTTTAGGTTGAAAATTCATGAAATGTGATGGGAGATTGAAAGAAAGTGGGTTAGGATCACTTACCAAAGTTTTGGGGAAGAATTGATCTTTGAGAAATCGCCTCTACGGTTCTTGGGTTTGAAATTTTAAAGAATGGGAGAAAAATCCCGTCCAAATCTCTTTTCATCAGTTGTAGATGTCGCAAATACGACATGGGCTTCGCAAATGCGAGAAAAGTATCGCAAATGCGAACTCCTTGAATCTCTGTTGCCTTCGCAAATGCGAACAATTTGATCGTAATTGCGCACATCGAATCATCACAAATGCAACAAAAATCTCGCAAATGCGAGAATACCCAGTCCAGCCCATGCTCGCAAATGCGAAGTCTGCAGACCTTAAGCACACCAGCTATGGTTTCTAAGTTCATTTCACTCTGTGGCATATCTGAAACTCACCTGAGCCCTCGGGTGTAACGACCCGACCGGTCATTTTGAGCTCTAGCGCGTCGTTCAGCGATTTGAATTCATGAGCAGCTCCATTTCAGGTATTATGACTTGTAGATGTGGTCGGAATTGAATTTCGGGAAGTTTAGAGTCAATTTGGAAAGAAAATTCTCATTTCAGAAGCCTTAAGTTGGAGAAATCAATAAGATTGAAATTTTGAGTGAACGACATCCGAATCGGGATTTGAAGGTTCCTTCAGGTTCATATGATGATTTTTGGACTTGGGCGTATGTCCGGATCGGGCTTTGGATAATCCGGGAGCGTTTCGGCGTGTATTATGGAAGTCAGCATTTTTGAAGAAATTTCTTAAGTTTGAGTTGAAGTGCATTCCAGTGATATTAATGTCCGTTTGGGATTCCTAGACTGGGAATAGATCCGTATTGTGATTCTGGAGTTGGGAGCGCGATCGGAAGTGAATTCAGATGTCCGTAGGTTATCTTAAAGTCATTTGGCTAAAGATAGAAATTTGAAGGTTTTTGAGGAATTGAACCGGAAGTGAAAATTTTGATACCGGGGTCGGATTTTGATTCCGAAAGTTGGAGCAAGTCCATAATGTTGAATGTGACTTGTGTGCAAAATTTTAGGTCAACCAGACGTGATTTGATAGGTTTCGGCGTCGAATGAAGAAGTTTGAAATTCTAAAGTTCATAAATATTTAATTGAGTTGCAATCCATTGTTTCGATGTTATTTGATGTGATTTGAGGCCTCGAGCAGGTCCGCATTATGTTTTGGAACTTGTTGGCATGTTCGGGTTGGGCCCCGGGTGTTAACCGGATGAGCCTCAGACCAAGTTTGAACTTGGAGAGCATAAATTGAAGCTCCCAGCTTCTGGTGTGATCACACATGCGCTTGGGCTGTCCAGGAACCGCGAGCACGAATAATTGGCCGCGGGTGCAAAAATCGGAGGCGCAAAGAATTCACCGCGGGTGCGAAGAGCGCAGGCGCGGACACCGCAGGCGCTAAGGTTTTGCTGCGGGCGCGAAGATCGCTGGGCAGTGAGTGTTTAAAGCGGAGGTTTGAGCATTTTTGCTCATTTCTTAATTCTTGGGTGATTTTTGGAGCTTCTTGAGAGGGTTATTCACCTAGCAACTTGGAGGTAATTCAATCCCACCTATTGCAAGTTAATTACTTGGATTATATCTAGATTTTAACATGGAAAATCATAAAAATTGCTGGAGAAGTTGAAAATTTTGAAGAAAAACCTAGAATTTGCATTCTTGGATTTTTGACCACGAATTTGAGCACGAAATTAGAGTAAATTGTATATTTGAGTTAGCAAGTCTATGGGTAATCATTATCTTCAAAAAGTTTCAGAATCCGGGCATGTGGGCCCGAGGGTAATTTTGTCAACTTTTCGAGCGGAGTTGGGAATTTATATAAATTAAATTGTTATAAGTATTAGAGTATATTTTCATTGGTTTGCCCGTTATTTGGATAGTTTTGGGGCGTTGTGCATCAATTTGAGTCGTCGGAGGGGCTTGGAGGCCGGTTATGAATCTTCTGAGCGAGGTAAGTCTCCTTTCTAACTTTGTGAGGGATAATTGTCCCCCCTAAGGTGAACTAATTAAATATGTGTTATTATCTTCGGGGGCTACGTACACACGAGGAGACGGGAGTCTGTGCGTAGCTACTAATATGCTTATGTCCGGGTAGTCTAGGACGCACAAGCATGCCTTAATGTTGTACTTGTGATCTTGCCAGTAATATTAGACCGCTAATATGATCGAAATAGTAATTTAATACCTAAGAAGACTAGAGTTCATTTTCCTAATCATTTAGAAAGAGAATTGTTTTCCTCCGTGGATAATTGTATACCTGATAAGGTCATATTATTGGATATTATTAAACTTGGAAAATGAGTTTCAAAACAAAGATTTAAATGCTATTTTTCGTGTTCCCTTAAGAAGAATTTTACCACTTTCCTGAGAAACTGTATTCTTGATAAAAATGTGGATTTATTATGTGAATATGTGTACATATGAGCACCTGAGTCGCAGGTATGATTCGCGAGCAGGTTAGCCTTATTATTATTATTATGTTGACCGCGTCGCATGATCGATTCGCGAGCGGGGAAAATAGATGCATATATGGTTCGAGCCGTTCGACCCTTCGGCAGTGCACATTTTATTATTGTTGGTTCGTGCCATTCGACCCTCGGCATTTATTGCGCATGATAATTGCTACGTATTCCCTGTGATTTATACATGTTTATCGGCCTAAGGAAATTCTTAATTGCCAGTTAAAAAGAAGAAGAATTGATGTGTAAAATGTGAAATAAGTTTGATGTTTCTCATCCCTGATTATTATTTAAATTGTCCACTGAAATGACGAAGATTTAAAGTGTTAAATGTGGAAGGAGTTAATATTATTTATTCCTGATTTTAATAAATTGCTTATGACATACATGCTTAATGTCTCACTTGATTATGCTAAATTGACCTATAGCAAGTGTCAAATCGACCTCACGTCACTACCTCTCTGAGGTTAGGCGGGCGACTTACTGAGTACACGTTGTTTTCGTACTCATGCTACACTTGTTGTGCATTTTTATTTCACAAGTACTTTATAATGATGTGGCTGAGTTGGAAACTTAGGCGAACTGCATCATCCGGAGGCGATCCGCAGCTGATAGAATCTCCCTCATATTGTATTTATTTTTATTTTAAATTCCTTGTCCAATTTGTATTTCGGACAAGCTTTGTAGCATTTGTGAAATTCTTAGAATTTGCTCATGCACTTGTGAAACCAGGTTCTGGGATGTGTATGGGAAGTATTTTATAAAAATAGAATATTAAACTGCCGTATTTACTTAACCGATTTTCTTTTATTTATTACGTAATAAGTTAAAGGTAATGATTTCAAAAATGTTCAAACAAGAATTTATTTCAACTAACTAATGATTGGCTTGCGTGACGATGGTGTCCGGCGCCATCACGACCTTAATATATTTTGGGTCGTGACATCGGGGCTCTAAGCCAAAAGTACACACAAGTCCAAAAATATCATACGAACTTTCTCGCGTGATCAAATCACCAAAATAACACCTACAACTACGAATTTAGCATCAAATCAAATGAAATTTTCAAGAAAACTTTGAAATTCCTATTTTCACAACCGAGCGTCCGAATCACGTCAAACTAACTCCGTTTCTTACTAAAATTCTCATACTAGTTATAAATATTATATTGAACATGTACTGGCTCCGGAACTAAAATACGAGCCCAGTATTAAAAAAATGCCAAACATCAATAGATTCTTAAAATCATTTAATTTTTAGACTTCTAATGTTCAACAAAAATTCATATCTCGAGCTAAGGACCTCGGAATTTGAGTACGGGCATATGCCCAGATCCCACCGTATTTCAATATGGACCCAACGGGACCGTCAAAATACGGGTTCGGGTCCATTTACTCTAAACATTGACGGAAGTCAACTAAAATCAACTTTAAGGCAAAAATTCTTATTTTTATCAACTTTCAACATAAAAGCTTTTCGGAAACACGTCCGGACTGCGCACACAAATCGAGGAGGGTAAAAATAAGATTTTAAGGCATAAGAGCGCAAAATCGAGTTCAAAAACACAAGATGACATTTTGGGTCATCACATTCCCACTCTGCAGGTTCGGAAAACACCAGTAGAAGCAGCTTTAGCTGCACTTCTCCAACTCTAGACAATCCGATAACCACCCGGAACCACCCCGAGGCCCTCGAGATCTCAACCAAACATCCAACAGGTCATATAACCTCATACGAACTTAGTCGAACCCTCGAATCACTCAAAACAACATTGTAGACATGTAATTTTTGACCCTCCACGAGATTTTACACATTTTAGCGTTTAAATATTTAGTTTAGGTCTAATATTGCTATTTTTAGATATTTTTGACTCTTTTACTTCATTTTATCACAAAATTGAAAATTACAAAAATATTTTATTTTATTTAGCTAATTGATATTTTAGCTAGTTACTTTTAGTTCATCTACCTTACATAAAATTCGAAAATACAAAAATAATTCCACTTTGTCTTCAAGGATATTAGTATTTTTGGTAGTAGTATTATTTTAATTTTGCGATGATTTTAACCTAATCATATTTTTATTTTTAGTATGATATTTGAAAAATACCAAAAATAGCTTCATATTTTATATATAATTTAGTTTAATTAATTACATTGGTTTTTGCATTATATAGTATATCTAGTAAAAATTGCGCGGGGTACCCTATTTGGTCGCCCCCATTTAACTTATACCCGTTTTTTTAAAAACTTTTAACTTGTACCCACTTTTTAAATAACTTCAGCTCCCTTTCCCTCGTTGACCTGAAGTTCACCAGTTAAGCTGAAGTTCGCCAGTTATAAAGACAAAATTCAAGCATACGGGGCTGAAGTTCCCAGTTACAAACTTCAGCTCTTCCAAGTTATAAAGACAACAACTTCAACATACGGGGCTGAAGTTCCCCAGTTACAAAGACAAAACTTCAGCTCTAGAGCTGAAGTTTTTGTCTTTATAACTGGGAAACTTCAGCCCCGTATGCTGAAGTTACCCAATTACAAAGAAAAAACTAGAGCTGAAGTTTTTGACTTTATAACTG
This sequence comes from Nicotiana paniculata, assembly GCA_005239505.1. Classification (NCBI taxonomy): domain Eukaryota; kingdom Viridiplantae; phylum Streptophyta; class Magnoliopsida; order Solanales; family Solanaceae; genus Nicotiana; species Nicotiana paniculata. The sequence goes on along the minus strand of MDKI01254405.1, from coordinate 80,671 downwards.
GGGAACTTCAGCCCCGTATGATGAAGTTCCCAGTTACAAAGACAAAAACTTCAGCTCTAGAGCTGAAGTTCCCCATTTACTAGAGCTGAAGTTACCCAGTTACAAAGACAAAAACTTCCCCAGTTAAAAAGACAAAAACTTCAGCTCTAGAGCTGAAGTTCGCAAGCTACTTCAGGTCCGTCTACTAAAATGCTGAAGTTTTGCGTGATTGCCTTTGCTACTTCAGCCCGGCATGCTGAAGTTATGCGCAAAAGCGGGTACAGATTCAATTTTTTTTACAAAGCGGGTATAAGTTAAAACGTGGCATAAAAAGTGGGTACGAATGCAAAAGCCCCGTATATCTATCTTATAAAAGGAATCTAGCTAAGGTTGGACATTTTTTAGTCCAATTTTAAAGCCCAAATCTGAAGCCCACATTTCTCCAACCCTTACTAAACCTGAAGACAACCCTAAGGGAGACCTTCTACTATAACAAACCCTGGGCGAACCCTAGCAGAACTCTCCATAGCCAGTCGCCGCACGATCCCATCTCCGCCTAGCACCACCAAAGAAAAGGCCGCCACTCAATCACTGATCCACCTACGAACAACCTCTCCTCCCTCACCTCACCTCACTGATTCTCCTAATAGCCGCCCACCCTTCTCAATCTCCTTCTTCTTCAAAAGAAAATCACAACAACACCCAATTTCGGCGGAAACAGCCCCACCACCAGCCCTTTTTCCGTCACTGATTCACCCGAAACACACACAACATCAACAATCTTTCTTCCTGTTTATTCACACTCTAATTTCTTCTATAGCCATGTAAAGAGCACTAGGTTACTCCTTGGTCACTAAAAAATTCAAGGCCAAGTTCAAAGTAACGCCACTTTCAGTCATTTCTGCGATTTCCTTTTCGGCAAAGCATGTGTTTCTTGTTTGAAGGTCTGATTAGCTCGAGAATTTTGTTCGGGGTGTCCATTCGTGGTTTACAGTCTCCCCTTGTGATGACCCAAGGGGTTATTTTATGAATTAAGACTCTGTTCTAGGCTTATTAGCTATAAAAAAGACTAATTTTAATTATTTCGATTTACGTGCACAGTCCGGCCGTGAAACCGGAAAGCTTTTATGTAAAAATATGAGAAATAGTAATTTTTAGAATTTAAAGTTTGGTTTTAGTTGATTTGAGTCAACATTTTGAGTAAACGGACCTGGATCTGTGTTCCGATGATCCCAGAAGGTCCGTAGTAAAAAATGGGACTTGGGCGTATGCCCGGAACTGAATTCCGAGGTTCCAAACCTTAATTTTTGAAAGAAATTGTTTTAATGAATTATTAATGAAATAAAGAAAAGAATTAACGTTTGAAACCATTGGTATCGGGCCCATATTTTGGGTCCGGAGCCTGGTACAGAATTGTTATAGTATTTGAACGATATCTGTGAAATTTGATGAGAAACAAAGTTTATTTGACGTGATTCGGACGTCCGGTTGAGAAATAGTGAACTTTAAGTGTTCTTGAGAAAAATGATGAGTTTTGAGGTTTAATTCATAGTTCTACATGTTATTTTCATGATTTGATCGCATGAGCAAGTTCATATGATATTTTTAGACTTGCGTGCATGTTTGGTTTAGAGCTCTGAGGGCTCGAGTGAGTTTCTAATAGGCCACAGAATGTTTTACACTTAGGAAGGTTTGCTGGTTTTCTATTTTATGGTGCCCAGTTATTTAGTGCTTCGCGTTCGCGTAGCATCTATCGTGAACGCATAGAGTAAAAATTTAGCTGGGCCTTTTTGTTCTATGCGAACATAGGACCCCTGACGCGAACACGATGGGCTGGAGGGAGACCCTACGCGAACGCGATCTGGTCCACGCGAACGCGTAGTGTAACGAGCATGGGGGAGGGGAACCTGAATTTTCTCTATGCGAACGTGGCCCAGTGACCGCGAACGCGAAGGCAGACAGGCCTGACTCTATGCAATCGCGGGCAGGCCCACGCGAATGCGATGAAGGCCTGCCGGTCATATTTAAACACTGTTAAACACGAGCAAAACTCTTTTTCTTCCTATTTTTCGAACTACCAAGCCCTAAGTACGATTTTATTCACTAAAATTCATCCCCAAAGTGTAGGTAATCAATTCTAAACTCTACTCTTTCAATTACCCAATGGATTTCATCACTTTTCAATCAAAAAATCAAGAATTTTCATGGTAAAAGTTGAGGGTTTGGGTGGAATTAGGGAATTTTATAAAAATCAAATTTTGATCTCGAATTGGGGTTATATGTCGAAACTAATTGAATATTCGGGCTCGGGGGTGAATGGGTAAACATAATTTGATCTGAACCCCAAGTTTGGACCAAGCGGGCCCGGGGTCGGGTTTTAACTTTTTTTGAGAAAACTTAGAAACAAATTATAATTTTCAGTAAAGTTACTTCCTTTAGCATTAATTAATGATATTAAACTAATTATGATTAGATTCGAGTGTGTTGGAGGTGAATTCGAAAGGAAAAACGGTAACTGAGCAATTAGTGGCCTGCAGAATTGAGGTAAGTGTTGTGTCTAACCCTAGCTTGAGGGAATAGGTATTGTATGACTACTTGTTACCTGTTTGTTTGTTAAATCCAATGTATAGTGGGTGAAGAGTACCTATACGTCATGGTCAGGTCATACCATGCGAGTAAATGTTATTTCTTATTATTCTGGTTGTCATAAAGCCCATCATCTGTGATTATTGTTGTTAGTGAAATGTTGAGAACATTGAGTTGAGATTGAAATGACCAATGATGATAATAACCATGATAAAATATTGATTTTTTTGTGAAATTCCTTTGAGAATATTGAGTTGATATTGAAATATTAAATGGTGATAGAAACTATGATGAAATACTGTTTCTCGTGAAATCCCCTTCTTTTGGTTGTTGATGATTTGATGAGATTGTGAGGAAGAGTGTAAAGCACGAAGGATGATGCCGTGCACGACTTAATTATATTGTGAGGAAGAGTAAAAAGCACAAAGAGTGATGCAGTGCATGATTTATTTATAAGAGGAGGAAGAGAGTAAAGCACGAAGGGTGATGCCGTGCAATTCTTAATTATAATCTGGTGAGGATGAGAGTAAAAGCACGAAGGGTGATTCCATGTATTCTATTTATTATTTGGTGAGGCTGAGAGTAAAAGCACGAAGGGTGATGTCGTGCAAGTTTATTTTCTATCTTTGATTGCTAAAATTATTGTTGATCACTATTTGTGGTTGTCTTATTGTTTTCCTCATTCCTTATGTTGAACATTCCCTATAGCATGCTCCCTTCCCATTAATTGTTGTTTATATACATTAATTGCTATTATTCCCTGTTAGCATGATATCAATGTCCAGGTTTTATGTGGTATCTTGTCCTAGCCTCGTCACTACTTCGCCGAGGTTAGGCTCGGCACTTACTGTAACGACCTGACCGGTCGTTTTGTGTTTTAGAACCCCGTGCCCCTAAATGAGACTTCCCATAGTTGCTTTTACTGATTTATGACTTGTGGGGATGGGTGGTTCGAGGTTTGGAGGAGTTTGGAGTAGTATAGGAACACTTAGTTCCTTAAGGTTGGCCTTAAAGGTCAAGTTTGACTTCAGTCAACATTTTCAGTAAACGACCCCGGAATCAAGTTTCGAAGATTCCGGTAGGTTCGTATGATGATTTCGAACTGGGGCGTGTGTCCAGAATGGGTTTTGGATGACCCGGGAGCGTTTCGGTGCCAAATGGTGAAATAAGAATGTCCTTAAGTTCAAATTGAGGTTTGGAATGTGTTTTCGTGTTATCGAGGTCCGAACGGAATTCTGAGACCGGGAATAGTTTCGTTATGTCATTTATGACTTCCTCGCAAAATTTGGTGTCATTCCGAGTAGTATAGGTATGGTTCGGCATGTTGAAAGCGAATTCAGAAACTTGAAGTTCTTAAGTTTGATCCAATAGGTTTTGAGGTGTGATTTTTAGATTTAGCGTTGTTTCGGGCGTTCCGAAGGCTCGAGCGAGTCCGTATTACGATTTAGGACTTGTTGGTGTATTTGGACGGGGTCTCGGGTGGCCCAAATGCCATTCGGGCATCGAGTGAGGCAAAAACCAGCCAAAAATGATTGTTGGTGCACCATGTCTTGTGCGACCGCACCTGCTCAGGTCCAGTCGCAGGTGCGAGACCGCTCCTGCGGTCCCAGTCTCGCAGGCGCGACTCCTGAGAGAGTTGCCAATTTCCGCAGGTGCGGGCCCCTTTTCACAGAAGCGGAGCCGCAGGTATGGACTTCCCACCGCAGGTGCGAAACCAGCCCCCCTTCCTCTTATCCGCATGTGCGAGAATTTCCTCGCAGATACGATACCACAGGTGCGGTCCTCGAGCCGCAGGTGCGAAAAGCCTATAGGCAGTGCACTTCCTTTTAAACACGGACTTAACCATTTTTAAATACTTTTTCTTCATTCTTGGGTGATTTTGAGAGCATGCAAGGAGGGTATTCGACCTAGCTACTGTGAGGTAAGTGATTCCTACTATGAATTTAGTTTATTACTTGAATTGTTAGGTAGTTAACACCACAATTAGTTGAAAACATGGGTTAGAGTAAAAACCTAGGTTGTTGGCAAAAATGGGAAATGACCAAGAAATTTGTTGAGGAATCAAACAAAAACTATATAATATTGATCCTTAGGCCATGGGTGATAGTTTCGTTCAAAAATTTTCGGAATCCGAGAATGTGGGCCCGGGGGAGTATTTTGTAATTTAGGTTGAAATAATCATTTAAATAGGGAAATTGCATACTTTCGAGTATATATTGATTTATTTATGCAATATTTGACTAGTTTCGAGTCCTTGGGCGACGGATTTGGAGTTTCGGGTGCATTCTTGACCCAGGAAGTGGACTTGACGCGAGGTAAGTCTCCTTTCTAACCTTTTAAGAGGGAATTTTCCCCATAGGTAAATTAAATGATTATGTGTCATTATCGTGGGGGACTACGTACGTGCGAGGTGACGAGAGCCCGAGTGTAGTGACTATTATTGTTATGTCCGGTAGTTACGCCCACACCATGCCCTGTGAATTCCATTAAATTGAGTTATATGCTTTGTAACTTTATTGTATGCAACTTTGTTTTTATGAAAACCGAGAATTTGATGTTTTAAAGGAATTGTTATTTGAAAAGAATTGAAAGAAAGATATTGCGTTTGCATGCGACCGCTTCGCAATTTATATCCCGCGAGCGGAGTGATTCTTTCCCCTACTCTCATGGGAGCAGGTCGTACGCCACGACGGGTATTGATAGATGCATCTATGGTTTGCGTCGTTCGACCCTTCGGCAGTGCACAATTATTATTATTATGTAGGCCCAGGCCGGATGTCCTTATTCCACTATGCGCATGCTATTTTCCTGATATTGTTTATGACTGTTGAGCTGTGAATTATCCTGGAGGATCGAACTGAAAACTTGTAAATTGATGCTTCATTTCATATTCGAATTTTATTACGGTTCGATATTTATTTTCTTACTATCAATACTTACTTGTTGCCCTCTTTTAAATTATCACTTAAATACTCTGTTTGGACCCTAGTAAGTATCAAGTCGACCTCTCGTCACTACTTCTTCGAGATTAAGCGGGATACTTACTGGGTACATATTGTTTATGTACTCATGCTACGCTCTGTACTTAATTGTACAGTATCTGAGGCAGGTGCATCTGGGTTCCAGTCAGGAGCTCGTTCCTGAGTTTTTACTGGTCGAGGCTTCACAGTGAGCTGCTCTTCTTGGCGATTTCCAGCAGCACTCTGGAGCTATTCTTTGTTATTTCTGTCTATACTTACTCAGACAGTATGGCATACTTTCATTCTTTTGATATTATTCTACTAGATGCCTGTAGACTTGTGACACTAGTTCCTGGAACACACACGCTAATAAACTTTATTTTGGGATGTAATCGAAAATTATGACTACATGATTATTTATTTTGCATAAAATTTGCCTAAATTATCCGTTTCTACTTAATGTCTCAAACTAAGTTAAGCAAGTGTTGAAAAATATTTTTGGTAAACTACCTGATCACTAGCAGATGATGGTTGGCTTGCCTGACGGCGGTGTTGGGCGTCATCGCGACCTGAGTTAGGGTTTGGGTCGTGACACTTACTCAGTACGTGGGGTCGGTTATACTGATACTACACTCTGCACTCTTTTATGCAGATCCAGGTACTAACCAGAGTTAGGAGATATCAGTAGCTGCGCATTTTGTTCGGAGACACGAGGTAGATCTGCTGGCGTCCGCAGACTCCTCGAGTCTTCTCCAAATCATTAGATACTGCTTTATTTCATCCGAAATAGAGATATATTTCTTTCAGCCCATTTATTTGTAGTATTCTTTAGTAGTTCGTGAATTGTGACACCAGACCTTCGGGTAGATTCATAGTTATAAATTAGTTCGTGGTTCGGCTTAATTATTGCTCCTCATTATTATTCATGGAATTATTTAGTGGAAAATATTAGATTTCGTACTTATTTTAAATTGTTCTATTATGTTTACGTAACTTTAAAAGAAAAATAGTTAGTAAATTTTTAATATCGGTTTGCCTAATAAGTATGGTGTTAGGCGTCATCACGAACCCGTGGTTTGGAAATTTGGATCGTGACACCGCTCGAGGTTCGGGTTCCGTGCTTGCTTGCCGATTTTATTTTTCAGTCAAGGCTCAGTTCTTCTATATCACTCTTTATTTCAAATGAATTACAGTTTGATTGGTTATGTGATTCATGTTCCTCTGTGTTGGTCTATGTCTAAAATGAATTTGAACTTAATTTGTTGTCTGATTCTTGTTCCCTTTGTGCTCGCTGTTGGCAGTGATATTTGATAACAAAGTGGAGGGGGATTTTAGTTTGTTTGATCTAGTTTTATATTGGATAAGTGTAAATCTTAAAATTGGGAGTAAGATTTGGATTAATTCCATTTAAGCAACAAAGTGGGTTTGAGTTTTTTTTTTATATTGATGGGTCCAGTAATATAGTATTTAACTTCTCGCATCTATTAGGCTTGAATTTCTGAGATTCCCTATGATATTAGGAGTATAGATTTGATTAGTCTGTTCATGAGCCAATATCATGCTTGGATTTATAATTCCTTAATTAATTTCCTAATTCTGTAATTTTTATTGTCGAGATTTTTTTTTTGTTGGAAAAGTTTGTTCGATAAATGGCCAAAATAGCACGTGAACATTTGTATACCAAGATTCTTAAACAAAAATAAAAGAAGTTCAAAGGGATTACATCTTGATGGTCTGGTATTGAACATAGAAAAGAGAATTGATATTAACGTGACATTTTATTATTTTATTATTTTTATTTGATCGCTAGGAGTATGCTTAGGCCGCTAACACTTGGGTAGGCAAGTCTTAAGATTTTTGTTAGTTTTGAGGCGAAATGTCGTTCCCTTAGTTAAATTTATCCACGGAATGCCCCGAAGAATTTCTAAATATATTATCCGAGGAATGCCCCGGAGTACTTTGTAAATATTCTGGAGGCCGTGACGAAGTTGCGAAGAAAGCATAGTGTAGTATTTTATTTTTATTTTATTTTTCTTGTATTTTTCTTTTATTAGGTGGGAACGACCTCGAGCCTCCTTTGTGTTTATTTTCCCATTTTGTGTGTGTTTTGACCTCAATTTGAATATTTAAAAGCCAACTAGATTGTGTACGCAACCGTGAATTTCACGGGACTCGGGGAATGCCTAACACCTTCTCCCCGAGTCAAATGACCCCCTTACCTAGAACTCTGGTGCAAACTTAGTTTTGGAGTCCAAAGTGTTTTAAAAAGAAAAATTATTTCTAAAAGAACGGTGACCTGACACACCGAAACCAAATGTCAGGTGGCGACTCTGAGTTAATCCTTTTGAACACAATTCTTGTCACTTTCAATTTGAAGAACCCTTTTTGAAAGATTAGTGTGGTTTGAAAAAAAAAAGGGGTGTGACAAACATCAAAACACCAAATTACACCTGGATTCAAGCCTAAAAACTTCTAAACTTTCGAATGTCGCAAACGACGCTGAAACATATCAAATCACGTCCAATTAATCTCAAATTATACACACACGTCAAAAATGACACCATGAACTTATTCCAACTTCCGTAAAATACCTTCCGACCCCGATATCAAAATTTCCACTGCCCACCAAAATCGCCAAATTTTTAACTTTCGCCAATTCAAGCCTAATTCTACTACGGACCTCCAAACCACCTTCCGGATGCGCTCCTAATTCCGAAATCACCTAATGAAGCTAACAGAACCATCAAAATTCAAATCCGGGGTCGTTTACATATAAGTCGACATCCAGTCGATTTTTCCAACTTAAGCTTCCAATAAAGATACTAGGTGTCTCAATTTCTCTCCGACACCACTCGGGACCAGAACCAACCAACACGATAAGATATTATACATCTGTAAAGAACAAAAGAAGCAAAAATAGGAGAAACGGGGCTATAACTCTCGAAACGACCGGCCGGGTCGTTACAAGTTCCTTTTTATTATACAGTGTGTCAATCCTACCAATAGAATTTGAACTGTTCTTGTATTTTCATATTCCTAGATCTTTGTTGTTACACGTTGAGTCATTTGCTTCCGTTGTCCTATTACCTCGTTGTTTCTATTGTTTGTTTATTGCTTCCTTTTCACGGTTCTTGAGCTGAGGGCCTATCAAAAATAGCCATTCTACGTTATAATATAGGGGTAGATCTGCGTACACATTATCCTTACAGACTCCTCTTATAGATTTTCACCGAGTTTATTATTGTTGATGTTAATGTTCCGTATTCATCATTTTTTACCTTATCAAAAAGAAGACATGTGATGAGATAAAGCATAGTATGCATATTACCTTGCTTACAATGATAAACTATTCAATATGATTTTGAATAATTTTATTAGAGCTTTCTTTAGAAAAAAAAAGAACGTTAAGTCAAATTTCAAGTCAGGGGAACAAAGAGAGGTATATCATACCAAAAAACTCATTGCCCACTCAAGGTTATATTTTTTTCCCGTCAAATTCTTCATCCTTGTTTGTATTCATGCAACTTCTTCCCACCCCCACCCTTCCCTCCACCCCAAGTTTTACTTTTCAGAAATTTCATTAATTAGAACATGTTTTATTAATGATTGTACTACAGTTATGTCACGACCCAAAATAACAGGTCATGATGGCACCTAACTTGACCTGCTAGGTAAGCCAATTAACAAAAATAAACAAACTAAATAAACTTATAAAAAATTTAATTAGGATTTATCTGAAATATTATAAACTCTTCCCAAGAATAGGTAGTACGACTCATGAGCTTCTAAGACTTAGAATATACAAAGCTGGTATGAATAAATACACATTATATTTGAAAACTACATGAACATATTAATAATGTCTAACACTACCAAGGACAAGTGACAACTTCTATCGAGAATGCACGAACATCTTCTGAGTCATCTCCCGACTTTTTCAGCAGCTCCGGTCCAACAGTCTGCACAGAGTGTGCAGAAGTGCAGTATCAGTACAACCGACCCCATGTACTGGTAAGTATCTTGACTAACCCCGTCGAAGTAGTGACGGGATTTTTAGTTAAACGGTACTCATTTCTAAACACTATAATGTAAACTAGTAATAGAACCAAAAGGCAGAATAATAGAATAGAGTACCCAGTGCGACTGTGACGGGAAGTAGAAGAGTATTAGAAAGAATCACAATTTAACAGTTTCCAACATCTCAACCGGCCCTTTCCTTAGAACTAAAGACCATGAATCACAACAATCACCTCATATACTTTCTTAGGGTGATAAAGTAATTTCTTAGGGTGATAAAGTACTCAAGGTATCATCCTTCGTGCTTTACACTCTTCCTCACATGATAATGTATATGAAATGGCACGGCATCACCCTTCGTGCTTTACACTCTTCCTCACATGATAATGATATAAGCAATGACACGACATCACCCTTCGCGCTTTACACTATTCCTCACATGATAATGAATATAAACAATGGCACGACATCACCCTTCGTGCTTTACACTCTTCCTCACCAAGCATATGAATAACAATAAAATGTCAAGGCATGAAGTGTAAATAACATCGAGAAGAGTGTTCAAACGAATAATCCAACATATTTCAATCACTGAATTTCTAAGCCAACAATGATTCAATAAGCCCTCAAGGGCCGTACAATTCAAGTACTTCCACAAATTTCACATTTTATCAATAACACAAGTATAGAATCCAGCACCTCAAATATCGACCGTAGCAAGGTAGTAGTGATTACGCATAGAGATGAACCAAACTAGACATATCAATGTATTCTCAGAATTCTATCAAATTTGATCCAGTGATATTAGGATAAGTCTTGATTACTAACATCTTATACACATTCTTAATATCGGTAAAACATGTAAGGCATGAATTAAGGAAATTACGAAATTCTACAAAACACAATTATATCACAATCTATCCCAGAGCATGGTTAACCCCAGCACATAAATATATGCTCGTCACCTAATATATGTATCACCCCCGCATGTGGAAAAAATAGCAATTAGGAGGAAAAATTCCCTCAACAAAGTTAGGCAAAACACTTACCTCGAACAAGTCAATTACAATACCGATCAAGCCAATCGATGCTCCAAAATGCCATCACGCGCGTAGTGACCTCTGAGCATCTCAAAACTAGCCAAAAGCAACTGAAATACCCCAATTAAAGCCCAACAAAACAATTTCAAATGATAAAGATCGAATCCTAAATCAAATCCGAAATCCGGCCAAAAATCACGCCCGGGCCCACGCCTCGGAACCCGATAAAACTCACAAAATCTAACAACTCATTCAATTACGATTTCAACCATACTAGTTTCACTCAATTCCGACTCCAAATCGATGTTCAAAACTCAAAAATTCATATTATAAAATTTTAGGCAAAACCCCCTCAAGTTTCACTTTGAAATCACCAATCAAATCTCAAAAACGAATATGGATTCATGTAATATAACCAAAACCGAGTAGAGAACACTTACCCCAATCCATATGGTGAAAATCCCCTCCAAAATCGCCCAAATCCGAGCTTTTCAGCTCAAAATATGACCGAACGAACAAACCTTAGTTTTATATATTTTTCTGCCAGCTATTCTACCTCGTTTCTCATGCCAAACGATCATGAAACTCGCTTTTTATGCCTCCAATAGATTCCTTGTGAAATTCTATTCAAGTTAGGCTTTTGAATCACTCAATTTGACCTTATAATGAATGAGATATGTTGGTGTTAATATTTGCAAATAGTGCAGATTTTTAAATACGTCGTCAGTGGCAATTTCGTAATTAATCTGGAAAAAAATTGATAACCCAATTTTTAGTAAAATGACCATAAATTCCTCATACGCTGTCCAAATTCAACGATTCTTTTTGCTATGGCTCTGTAATTACGATACGGATCTAATGCTTCAATCAAAACAAAAATCGGAGCTCGTTTGCTTAATGTGGTACAATTCATGCTTGAAGAAACGACGTCGAAACATAAGAAAAACGAGCGCAACGCAGCCTAAACCTATTTGAAACTCACCCGCGCCCCTCGGTACCACGTCCAAACATACCAGCAAGTCCCATAACATAACACAGAGATACATGAGCCCTCAAAATACCGAGCAAAGTGCAGATACTCAAAACGACCTGTTGGGTCGTCACATTCTCCACCACTTAAACACAAGTTCGTCCTCGAACGTGCCGGGAGTTTTTCAAAGCTACCAAATCACGGTGTAACCTAACTAGGCATAAACCCGGGGTGATCCCATATCACCCTGATCAACATAAGACTTCCAACACAACATAACTAGAGATCATTATTTCGACATTGGTCCCTAAACCTTAGAACTCAATCTCTATCATCCAGAATCAATTACAAGACCCGAATCCCACAACCAGATAATGTATAAGCCTGAACCAGTTGTACCAAATCATGACACTCTCAGTAGGGACTGCTAACCACCATTACCGCCCAAAACAAATCCGGCGCCAATAGCAAATCTCATATCGATTAGAACCTTGTTCAAAAGCTTCATACCCTACCGGTTATGAAAGAAACACGGATAACCGCTTAACCACTCATCTGATCAATAAGCCAAGAAACTCACTCGCTCGACCAGTGCCATTGTCCCCATCCTCAACAAATATAGTGTTATTCTTCCAAACATTCTTCATCCCAATACAATAGATCAAATCTCAGGTCTAGAAACCTCATCTCAGCCAATACGAGCAGTCGCACCGACAAGCTTCAACAATAAACATATGGAGCCACACATAACCTGGTTCCGTACACCACCAAGTAATAATTCAAATATGACAGATAACAGTAAGAAAACTAAATAAGAAAACTACTAAGCAAGTTAAGCAGGCAGGGAAATTTTAGCATTTTACTATGAACTATTCTCAACAAGGTGAAAGCAAAACACAAGAAATAGAAATAAGGAGCCACATTTCATCACTGTACCGTTGCAGCGTGCAACCCGATCCCATCATATCAATCCATATAGGGTACCCATCGAGCCATAATACTCGGGCTCACCGATCACATGTGCGTTAACATCGAGCACAACAGAACACACAAAATATAACCGTGGGGAAATCATTAGGAACAAATAATACTGAGAAAGACTAGCACAATTGTGGTGCAATAAGAGAAGCAACATCACAAGGTCACCTCGCCCACAGTGCCATGAGGCATAAACCGAATCATAATATGCGTGAGAAGAATCATGTAACCCTCACTACCCATTATAGCATAAGAGAGAGACATATAACATAAACCAAGGCGCGGATAACATCCATTCCTCCCGATGATATACATGTGGCAACAACTGCGCAAGAGCAAGCAAATCCAGTCTGATACAGATTACACACCCTCGCTGGGCTCAAAATAATCCCCAAACCAAATTCCGGTCATCCTCAAACATGTAATAAACCTTCCAAAAGTCTATAGCAACCTTTCCATAACACCTACCATTAATCATCCAATCTTCTACACTCATTCACAACTCGCAATCAAGCAATAGTCCGCCAAAAAGAACATTCAGTCTCTGAGCCTCACAAAATACAAGAATTTCCATACCTAATCTCAACACCGCTTCTCAAATAGCTGACACGTAATTCATACTCCATCATCTCACAGAGAATCACCCATAAGTCGAAACACAATGTGCTTGCCAACAGGCGAACTCTACTTCGATGGGAATCCCATAGTGCCAACAAGACTTCAAACACCCGAAATTGTCCGAGACATCAAGAACTCGTATCCTTCCCTCCAAACTAAATTTCAACCTTGCCATATAACCTTTCAACCCCACACGGTGAATCGCCTCTAACATGCTAACTCCCAACACTACGAAAGTCTCATAGTCAACTCTGAACTATAAGCAAATTGAACACCTCATCACCCGAGAATATTTCATTTAACTTAATCCAGGAGAACACCACCACACGAAATATAGCTTCCATACCTGTAGAAAATATCAACTCTGAATGTGGTCATAACCATGATAAATTCTTTGGAACTTAGTAATACGTAATCGAGTAATCAGAACCAATCGCCTCTAATTCAATCGAGTCACGCAGACTGCCAACCCAAAAGTAAATCAATCTGATATGATCGCTTTGAGGGAACTTCCTGGGAACCCAAAGTCATTTCTTGCATCACTCCAACATTGGCATGTATACTCTTCTTGACAAGGAAACACCTAAGATCCAATTACCATGCACTTCCATTTTCAAGCCCACCCGTAGACAAATCCAAAAGCCTTTAAAGGCTACATAAGACCTGGAACTTGCCAGAACCTTCTCGATAACCACTCATCTTACTCTGATCTTTGATACACAGCTAATACGCGTCAAGCAACCCGTGCTACACCAGCATATGCCCATTCAAAGAAATAACCAAGCAATCTCCCGGTCCGGAAACTGATACTGCCCATGACCCTACAATCCGATTGTTTTTAGAAGACTCCACCACTTAGATTGAAGCCATAGAACACCCCATCAGCAACCCAAGGTACCATATCTTCAAAGCAGGCCCAATCCCGCATGACTATTTAGCTGAATACTTCAAAAACTCATGCAATACTGGTCATAGAACGCCCCGAAGACTCTGCCAAACGCTTACCCGTCATTGGAATAGTCAAACAACTTTCCCAAATGCTCTGAAATGATCATATAGACTCCAACAAATGTAAACCTCACACGCTCCAAACTCATGATGTAGGAGATGGCCCACCGGTTATACTCAAAATGACACCTTGCCATGAACCCACCTTAGTCACAATAACCAGGCCACCAGCCAATGTTCCCAATCTGTGCTTACCAACCAGACATATGAACCCGCCTCATACCACAAATGAACGACTAGAAGATTTAACACTGCATCTGCTTCTGAGGCTAGACAACACATCGTAATCTATCTGCAGCACATCGACCGTCGGCACATAACGAATACTGAGTGCACAACACCACATATGAGCGATTGGGAGGAGTCAAAGTCGTAGGTTTCAAGCTGAAACAAGGCCACACAATAAGGAAAGAAGAAAGGGAATTTTTTCCTAAATGCCATGTAGCCTCCCAAAGATAGATATGGACGTCATCATACCGATCCGCAGGACTCTACTAGACACTTGCTCATGACTCGTAGAACCTAAAAACCTAGGGATCTGAAACCACCTTGTCACGACCCAAAAATCACATGTCACGATGGCACCTAACTTGACCTTCTAGGTAAGCTAATTAACAAAAAGAAACAAACTAAATAAACTTATAGAAAATTTAATTAGGATTTATCTGAAATGTTATAAACATTTCCCAAGAACAGGTAGTACGACTCATGAGCTTCTAAGACTTAGAATATACAAAGTTGGTATGAATAAATACACATTATGTTTGAAAACTACATGAACATATTAATAATTTTTAACACTACCAAGGACAAGTGGCAGCTTCTATAGAGAATGCACGAACATCTTCTGAGTCAGCTCTCGACTTCTTCAGCAGCTTCGCTCCAACAGTCTGCACAGAGTATGTAGAAGTGCAGTATCAGTACAACCGACCCCATGTACTGGTAAGTATCTTGACTAACCCCGTCGAAGTAGTGACGGGATTTTTAGTTAAAAGATACTCATTTATAAACACTATAATATAAACTAGCAATAGAACCAAAAGGCAGAATAATATAATAGAGTACCCAATGCGACTATGACAGGAAATAGAAGAGTATCAGAAATAATCACAATTTAACAGTTTCCAACATCTCAACCGACCCTTTCCTTAGAACAAAAGCCCATGAACCACAACAATCACCTCATATACTTTCTTAGGGTGATAAAGTACTCAAGACATAAAGTCTAACGGCACGGCGACACCCTTCGTGCATTTATCTCATCCTCACCATATATGTGTAAAACAATACCAACCAAATGATAGAAATACCGACAATAGAAATGACAAGGAAAGGAATATGCAAGCATTGATAACACACAAGAATGTACAGAAGAACATCAGTAACAGACTAAGCAGAGAGCACAGAGATAATGACCACAATTAGGAAAAAAGGGTTATAATTTCAATTAACTAGCATGATGGAGGTCTAAGTACAATATAGCAAGCAAGAAGGAAACACATGATCTTCACAAGTTAACAAGTAAGGACATGAAGGATTAGCATGATAGAAGACTTACAGTATGGTACAACAAAATAGATATAACATGAGTATAATTATAAAATCAGGAAATAGGCATGGCATATGCAAGTTAAGCAAGTAAAAGACATGGACAACACAATAACAACATATCACACAAAATGTATAATGGCGACAATGAAAAATCAAGGTAAAGGCAGAAATATATACATGGAAAATAGATATCACATCATAATGCATGCCCCCCATACTCACCTGCACGGAAACACCCTTCGTGCCATGACCTCACAATATTAAAAACATAACAATATAAATGAAATGGCACGGCATCACCCGTCGTGCTTTACACTCTTTCGCACATGGTAATGTCTATGAAATGACATGGCATCACCCTTCGTGCTTTACACTCTTTCCTCACATGATAATGTATATGAAATGGCACCCTTCGTGCTTTACACTCTTCCTCACATGATAATGTATATGAAATGGCACAACATCACCCTTCGTGCTTTACACTCTTCCTCACATGATAATGTATATGAAATGGCACGGCATCACCCTTCGTGCTTTACACTCTTCCTCACATGATAATGATATAAGCAATGACACGGCATCACCCTTAGTGCTTTACACTATTCCTCACATAATAATGAATATAAACAATGGCACGAAATCACCCTTCGTGCTTTACACTCTTCCTCACCAAGCATATGAATAACAATAAAATGGCAAGGCAGGAAGTGTAAATAACATCGAGAAGAGTGTTCAAACGAATAATCCAACATATTTTAATCACTGAATTTTTAAGCCAACAATGATTCAATAAGCCCTCAAGGGCCGTACAATTCAAGTACTTCCACAAATTTCACATTTTATCAATAACACAAGTATATAATCCATCACCTCAAATATCGGCCGTTGCAAGGTAGTAGTGATTACGCATAGAGATGAACCAAACTAGACATATCAATGTATTCTCAGAATTCTATCAAATTTGATCAAATGATATTAGGAGAAGTCTTGATTACTAACATTTTATACACATTCTTAATATCGGTAAAACATGTAAGGCATGTATTAAGGAAATTACGAAATTCTACAAAACACAATTATAGCACAATCTACCCACGGGCATGGTTAACCCCGGCACATACATATATGCTCGTCACCTCATATATGTATCACCCCCGCATGTGGAAAATAATAGAAATTAGGATGAAAAATTCCCTCAACAAAGTTAGGCAAAACTCTTACCTCGAACAAGTCAATTACAATACCGATCAAGCCAAGTGATGCTCCAAAAATCCCATCACGCGCGTAGTGACCTCCGAACATCTCAAAACTAGCCAAAAGAAACTCAAATACATCAATTAAATCCCAAGAAAATAATTCCAAATGATAAAGATCGAATCCTAAATCAAATCCCAAATTCGGCCAAAAATCACACCGAGCCCACGCCTCGAAACACGATAAAACTCACAAAATCTGACAATCTATTCAGTTACGAGTTCAACAATACTAGTTTCACTCAATTACGATTCCAAATAGATGTTCAAAACTCAAAAATTCATATTATGAAACTTTAGGCAAAACCCCCTCAAGTTTCACTTTGAAATCACCAATCAAATCTCAAAAATGAAGATGGATTCATGAAATATAACCAAAACCGAGTAGAGAACACTTACCCCAATCCATATGATGAAAATCCCCTCCAAAATCGCCCAAATCCGAGCTCTCCAACTCAAAATATGATAGAATGAACAAACCCTAATTTTATATATTTTTCTGCCAGCTATTCTGCCTCGTTTCTCATGTCAAACGATCCCGAAACTCGCTTTTTATGCCTCCAATAGATTCCTTGTAAAATTCTATTCAAGTTAGACTTTTGAATCACTTAATTTGACCTTATAATAAATGAGATATGTAGGTTTTAATATTTGCAAATAGTGCAGATTTTTAAATACGCCGTCACTGACAATTTCGTAATTAATCTGGAAAAAAACTGGCAACCCTATTTTTAGTAAAATGACCATAAATTTCTCATACGATGTCCAAATTCGATGATTCTTTTTTCTATGGCTCTGTAATTACGACACGGATCTAATGCTTCAACCAAAAAAGAAATCGGAGCTCGTTTGCTTAATGTGGTATCATTCATGCTTGAACAAACGATGTCGAAACATAATAAGAACAAGCGCAACGCAGCCCAAACCTATCTGAAACTCATCCGAGTCCCTCGGGACCACGTCCAAACATACCTTCAAGTCCCATAACATAACACAGAGATACACGAGCCCTCATAATACCGAGCAAAGTGTAGATACTCAAAACGACATGTCGGGTCGTCACAAGTTAGCACGACTTTTATGACTATATCTCATATGGGATGATACTAATTGTGCGGGTAAATTTCACAAATGATCATATAACTATGATTTTTTTTCTTCAAAGTCATATAACTTTATTTTCTCACAAAAATTATAGAACTGTGACTTTTTTCATCAAAGTCACATAACTATGTTTTCTCACTCAAAAATCATAAAACTTGTACTATGTCACACAAAAATAATAGTGATCGAAAAATATAATTTTAGTAGTATTTTCTTATTTTGTGATATTCTAATAAATAATAATTCAATTAAAATAGGAATGACTCAACCTGACCTGGCCCACCCCACCCGATAAATAAATTAAAATAATTCTAAAAGCGAATAGTAAATCCTTCAAAACATGATATTTCTATCTTTTATTTTTCTTCAAGATCTTTATTCAAATTGACAGCATTTTTATTTCAAGTTATCTCTAATTATACCTTTTATTTCTTTATTTTTTGTCAGAATCTCATGCATTCCGAACTAATTTTTTTACGAGGGAAGAATTCAATTTTAGTATTATTTTAACTTACATATATAGGTATTTGGTCAGGCTGGGTTGGATTTTTCCTATTTTAAGGAAAAAATATAAAATTAACTGGACGGCCAAAACTAATTGCATTTGCTAGCCAAAATATATATAGATTGTGTGTGATGAAGCTAAGAGTTGGGTTAGGGCAGTGGGAGGAGACTTGGAATATTTTTTGGTTATGATGGAGTTACACCAGGGATCAACTCTTAGTCCATTTCTATTTTCCTTGGCGATGGACACATTGACGAGACACATTCAAGGTTAAATACCATGGTGTATGTTATTTGCCGATGACATAGTTTTAATTAATGAGATGCGAGGTGGTGTTAACGAGAGGCTGGAGGTTTTGAGGCAGACCCTAGAGTCTAAGGGTTTAGGTTGATCAGGACCAAGACGGAATACTTGGAGTGCAAGTTCAGCAACGGTACCCGGGAAGGGGATATGGAGGTGAGGCTTGATGCGCAAGTCACTTCCAAAAGAGGTAGTTTCAAGTATCTTGGATCTATAATACAAGTTAATGGGGAGATTGATGAAGATGTCACGCATCGTATCGAAGCAAGATGGATGAAGTGAAGGCTCGCTTCCACTGCCTTGTGTGATAAGAATATGCCGCTGAGACTTAAAGGTAAGTTATACAAGGTTGTAGTGAGACCGACTATGTTGTATGGAGTAGAGTGTTGGCTGGTCAAGAACTCTCATACCCAGAAGCTAAACGTAGTTGAGATGATGATTTTGAGGTGGATGTGTGGGCATTTCCGGTTGGATAAGATAAAGAATGAAGTTATTCAGAAAAAGCTGAGAGTGGCCCTCGTGGATGATAAGATACGAGAGGCGAGGTTGAGATGTCTTGGGCATGTTAAGAGGGGAAGTATAGAAACCCAGTTAGAAGGTGCGAGCGGTTAGCCTCGGCAGGTAGCAAGAGGGGTAAAGGTAATCCTAAGAAGTCTTGGGGAGAGGTTATTAGGCAGGACATGGCGCAGCTGGAGCTGACTGAGGACATGACCCTAGACATGAGGGTGTGGAGGTCAAAGATTAGTTAGAAGGTTCGTAGGTAGTCGGGCGTTTCTCTTTACCTTACTCGGTTCGCTAGCATTAGTGCTAGTATGATATCAATTATCCATAGATGGCTATCGGAAACAACCTCTCTGCCGTTCCAGGGGTAGGGGTAAGGTTGCGTACATCTTACCCTCCCCAGACTCCACTTGTGAAAAACTACTGACATTGTTGTTGTTGTTGTTGTTGTTGTTGTGTATGTTATATATATAGTGAGTGTGTGTGTGTGTATATAAATATTTTATTGGCTATTATTTTTAGGAGCGGTTTACTTATTTATTAGACTGTAAATAAAAAATAAAAAACATAAAATAAGAACTTACTACCGAAAATTTTATTTTTCGACCACTATGGTTTTTGTATAAGTTAGTGAAAGTTTTATGATTTTTGTGTGATTAAACAAAGTTATATGACTTTGTTAAAAAAAAAGGTAATAGTTATATCAAATTTACCCCTAATTGTAACATTGAATGATATTTACACTTCAATTTTGTAGGTGTCAACCAATCATCGACAAGGTGACTTTTGTTTCAAAAAATCTAAAAACTCTATTTTTTTCGCAAAATTGTTTCAACCAGATATTAAGAATGTAAAGTTATTTAGTTTTTAAAATTTTCTTATTTGGTGTTTGGTGAAAAACAATTTTCGCAGAAAATAAAATAAAAATTAATTGAAACTTTTCTGATAATGGTAAGGAAAACGCCAAAGTCATTCAAGGATGGCCGTAGTTAGGATTAAACCCATGGCATGACTTGACTTCCGTTTGGCTATATATTTTTGTCTATTTAAAAAAAAATATTCATGTAATTTGATTAGTTTTTGAAAAATTTTTGATTTCTTTTTAAGTTTTCAAAAACTGGATTAGGGCAGTTTTTGGTGATATTTTTTCTGCCATGCACAAAGATTCTATTAACACAATTTCAAAAATTCTCATTTTAAATTTCAACCAAATTTATATCCAAACACTGCTTAGGAAGTTTATTAATTACTAAGCCAACTATTGGGGTTAAGGTCGGATAACACTTCAAACTAATAAAGAATTTAATTTATATATAATTATAGTGTTATTTTTTTTAAGCATATGTGAAGAGGAGAGACACCAATATCCCCATTAGGAGGTGTGAGATGTTGACCATGGCGGATTAGAGAAGGGGTAGAGGGAGGCGTAAGAAGTCATAAGGAGAGGTGATTAGGCAGGACATGACATAAATCAGCTTACCGAGGACATGACACTCGATAGGAAGGTGTAGTGGTCAAGAATTAGGGTTGTGGGTTGACAGGTAGTCAGAGAGTTTCTCCTAGTTTTAGCAATAGTATTAATACTAGTCTTGTATTTTCCTACTATCAGTTCCTTTTTATTATATGGTGTGTCATTCCTATTAATAGTATTAGAATCATTCTTGTATTTTCATATTCCTAAGTTTTTGTTATTACATGTTGTGTCATTTGCTTCTGTTGTCCTATTATCCCGTTGTTGCTATTGTTTGTTTATTGCTTCCTTTTCATAGCTCTTCAGCCGAGGGCCTATCGAAAATAACCTTTCCATATTATAATATAGGAGAAGATATGTGTGCACATTACCCTTCTAGACCCCCCCTTGTGAATTTCACGAGTTATTATTGTTGATGTTAATGTTCCGCATTTATCATATTTACCTTATCAGAAAGAAGACATGCGAGGAGATAAATCATAGTATGCATATTACCTTGCTTACAATGATAAACTATTCAATATGATTTTGAATAATTTTATAAGAGCTTTCTTTAGAAAAAGAAAAAGAAAATAACGTTTAAGTCAAATTTCAAGTCAGTGGAACAAAGTGAAGTACATCATACCAAAAAACTTCATTCCCCACTAAAGGTTATATATTTTTTTCTATCAAATTCTTCATCCTCGTTTGTATTCATGCAGCTTATCCTCCTCTCAACCCCTCCCCCCACCCTAAGTTTTACTTTTCAAATACGAAAATTTATTAATTACAACATGTTTTATTAATGAACGTACCACAATTAGCACGACTTTTATGACTATATCTCATATGGGATGATACTAATTGTGCGGGTAAATTTCACAAATGATCATATAATTACGATTTTTTTCCACCAAAGTTATATAAATTTATTTTCTCACAAAAAAATCATAAAATTGTGACTTTTTTCATCAAAGTCACATAACTATGTTTTCTCACATAAAATTCATAGAACTTGTACTAACACAAAAATGATAGTGTTCGAAAAATATAATTTTAGTAGTATTTTTTTATTTTGTGCTAGTCTAATAAATAATAATTCAATTAAAATAGAAATGACTCAACCCGACCTGGACCACCCACCCGATACTCATATATATAAATTAAAATAATTCTAAAAGTGGATAGTAAATCCTTCAAAATATGATACTTCTATCTTTATTTTTCTTTTCCAGTTTTTTATTCAAATTGATAGCATTTTTATTTCAAGTGCTCTCTAGTTATACTTTTTATTTTCTTATATTTTGTCAGAATATTATGCATTCCGAACTAATTTTTTTACGGGGGAAGAATTCACTTTTAGTATTATTTTAACTTACATATATGGGTATTGGGTCAGGTTGGGTTGGGTCTTTCCTATTTTAAGGAAAAAATATAAAATTAAACGGTCGGAAATTGCATTTGTTAACCAAGATATATATAAAGATTGTGTGTGATGAAGCTAAGATCGAGTTAGGCAGCGAGTTGGAAACTCATAATTCTTTCCGATTATGATGGGGTTGCACCAGGGATCAACTCTTAGTCTATTCCTATTTTCCTTGGCGATGGACGCATTGACGAGACACACTCAAGGTGAGGTGACATGGTGTATGTTATTTGTCGATGACATAGTTTTAATTGATGAGACACCTAGAGGCTGGAGGTTTTGAGGCAAACCCTAGAGTCTAAGGGTTTTAGGTTGAGCAGGACCAAAACGGAATACTTGGAGTGTTGGCTGGTCAAGAACTCTCATACCCAGAAGCTAAAAGTAGTTGAGATTGGGATGTTGAGGTGGATGTGTGTCACGACCCAATTTTTCCTCCGTTGGGTATCATGATGGAACCTAGTATTAGGAACTAGGTAAGCCTAACATTTACTGAATAAAAATAATAATTAAACAACATCTAATAATTTTTGAAATGGAAATCTCTATAAAATTTACAATTTCCCAAACCGGTAGTACAAGTCATAAGCTCTACATAGTTTGCTACAATTTTCTAAATACAACTGTTTGAAATGAAGTAAACAGTGTGAATACAAATCAGAACGTGACTCCGAAGCCTGCGAACGCAAAAATAGGTTTACCTTGAGTCTCCACAGCAACAATCTGCACAGCTAGCTAACGATCAACTGACGTCGAAATACCTAGATCTGCACAAAATGTGCAGAAGTGTTGTAACGACACGACCGGTCGTTTTGAGAGTTAGAGCCCCTATCCCCTATTAAATGCTTCCCCTGTAACTATTTCTACTATTTCTACTATTGTGTAAACGAACTCATATTTAAATTTTGAGGGTTCTGTTAGCTTCGTTAGGTGATATTGGACTTCGGAGCGCGTCCGGAATGTGATTTGGAGGTCCGTAGTAGAATTAGGCTTGAATTGGCGAAAGTTGCAATTTTGGCAATTTTGGTTGGTAGTGGAAATTTTGATATCGGGTTCGGATTGGATTTTCGGAAGTTTTAGTAGGTTCGTGGTGTCATTTTTGACTTGTGTGTGAAATTTGAGGTCATTCGGACGAGATTTGATATGTTTCGACGTCGTTTGTAGAACTTAGAAATTTCAAATTTATTAGTCTTGAATCCGTGTGAAATTGGTGTGTTGATGTTATTTTGAGTGATTTGAAGGTTCGACTAAGTTCGTATGGTGTTTTAGGATTGGTTGGTATGTTTGGTTGCGGTCCCGGGGGCCTTGGGTAAGTTTCGGGTGCTTAACGGATGGAATTGAGACTTAGGAAATTTTTGAATGTTGCTGGCTTGTGATGTTTTCGCACCTGCTGTGGGGGAACCGCACGTGCGGGGACGCACGTGCAGATGGCTTAGCGCAGCAGAGGAGTTGGGCAGCCCAGGTTGGGATCGCAGGTGCGAGGTTAGTGAGGAATTGCAGATGCGGTGAAGGACCACAGAAACGGACAGTTTCCGCAGGTGCCCACGCGCAGGTGCAGCCACCTTATCGCAGAAGCGGTCCCAGGTCCCATAAGTCATTTCCGCACCTGTTATGGGATTTCCGTAGGTGCGGCGCCGCAAGTGCGATGAAGAGGTCGCAAGAGCAAGTTTGTTGGGCAGAAAAGGGGAAATTTCGAGGGTTTGACCTCATATTTATTTTGGGACTTGAAGAGCTCAGATTTAGGAAAAATTTTGAATGTTTTTCAGAGGAAGTTATTGGGTAATGATTCCTAACTCAATTTTGGTTATATTTCATTAATCTATTATTGTATTCTTCATTTAATTAAAGAATTTGAGTGAGAAAGTTGGGAAAATGGGGAAAAAGTTTTCCAAACAAATTTCTGAGTTTTGAGTAGGATTTAGGCATCGGATTTGGATAATTTTGGTACGAGTGAACTCGTGAGTGTATGGGTGTTCATATTTGGTAATTTTTACCTGATTCCGAGACGTGGGCCCGGGGAGGCTTTTTGAGCGATTTCCCAAATTCTTGCTTTAACTTTGATTCCGTTCACTATATTAGTTTCTTGTGGTTATATTTATGTCATGTAATTGGTTTTGACTAGATTTGGGCCATTTGGAGTCAGATATTCGTGGAAAGGGCATTATTTTGGATTGATTTGAGCTTGGTTCGAGGTAAGTGATTTGCCTAACCTTGTGTGGGGGAACTCCTCTTAGGATTGGTATTGTTGTTGATATATAAGCGTCGTGTACGTAAGGTGACGAGTACGTACATGTGCTAATTGTTGTAAAACTCGATTTTCACTAAGTAATAACTTGTCTTTCCTCTTATTTTAACTTATTAGCATGTGTAGTATCCTGTTAGACTCAGAAAGCATGCATACTCGCCTTAACTGTTTACCTGAACTACGTGCAGCATGTTTAGTGATTTTTACTTATTTTCCATAACTTGTACTTAGGTTAAATTGTAAGATTTTGTGATGTAACTATTGAATTATATTGTTTGGCTACATATTTACTTTGGGACTACGGAACGGTATTCCGGGAGATCCCTTGTACTGCATATTTACTTTGGGACTACGGAACGGTATTCCAGAAGATCCCTTATACTGCATATTTACTTTGGGACTATGGAACGGTATTCCGAGAGATCCCCCATGTCTTGCACATTTACTTTGGGACTACGGAACGATATTCCGGGAGATCCCCCTGCACATTTACGTTGGGACTACGAGACGGTGTCTCGGGAGATCCCCTGTTGTTTTGCTATGTACCGAGTTGTTGTTTTCTATGTTTTTTCCTTGTTAAATTTCAGCCTTTACTTACCGCGATATTTTATTTTTGCCTCGCCTTATTGTGTGTATATATATATTCTGGTATGGCCCTGACCTGACCTCGTCACTACTCGACCGAGGTTAGGCTTGGTACTTACTGGTACCATTGTGGTGTACTCACGCCCTTTCCTGCACATGTTTTTCGTGTGCAGATCCAGGTACATCTTACCAGTTTCATCGCTAGTACAGTCGCTTCTGCTTACTGGAGACTTCAAGGTACATCTTCCCACGCCCGCAAATCCTCGGAGTCCCCCTCTATCCCTTTATGTTCATTTTCCATTCTTTTTGTAGAAATGATGTATATAACAATTAAGACTCCATTTAGTAGCATGTGACTTAGAGTGTTTCAGGTTTTGGGAATTGTTTTTGTACATTTTAGAAGTGACAGTTGTATATGCCGATTGGCGTTCAGTTGCTTATTAGATAAATGTTATTGTTAGTAGTTAATGTTCATGTTTTGTTTTGTTTTCGCAAAGTGTTAGGCTTACCTAGTCATAGAGACTAGGTGCCATCACGACAACTCGTGGAAGGGGAAAATTGGGTCGTGACAAGTGTAGTATGAGTACACCATAGTGGTACCCATCAAATATCAAGACTAACCTCAATGGAGTAGTGACGAGGAACAATCAAGACACCTACTGGACTAAATAAATTGAACAAGTATAAGCATAAGAACAACAGAGTATGATATCTATATAAGGACTACGCGAAATGGCAAACAATACGGGAATTGCAGTAAGAAAGGAAAACAACAACTATCAGCGAAATACCATAATAATGACATAGAAAAGTGAACGAAAACACAACCTAAATCCAATAGTCCTAGATACGGAAAGGACAAGTAACAACTAAACAAAAACGACCGCTATCACACCAGGTTTTAGCCAATAAACTCCACGAGGTACCGTACCTAAGAATATTCACAACTCACGGGTCCCAATTCCTGAACCCTAACACTTAGCATCTTGTGTTCTAATCACAATTTGTAATCGTACTGACGACTCACGTGCCAAATAGAGCCATTCTCACGTAGAAGGCAAGTAAACAAGGTTGTGCATCTATACTCAACAATATCAAGAAACCTCTTAACTGATAAGAGTGCTTAACTACGTATATGCTTATGCAAGTGTCGTACATAGTTCATGCCAGCTAGTAAGTATAGGAAAAGAAATAGACAGCATGTAGAATGCTTTCTCAAAACTTTCCACAAGATAAACCTCACACAGGTAAGTGTATCACTACACAAACATCAATAACAAGAATGCCCCCGGGCCATGGAAAGTCATCACAAATCAATCCCTGATATAGCCCACCTTGTCTCGCCATGTGTGCAATAGCAAATTAAGTTCTCGCCTTGTCTCGAGACACGTGCATAATAATATTCCCACCTTGTCTCACCACATACGCAACCCACATATATATCATGCCTTATCACACCGCATGTGCAAATATTAATAGTAACAATAGCACGGCAGAAACCTTGTGCCGCCCCATAACAACAACCCCATGACAGAAACCTCGTGCATCACAATAACAACAACTGCATGGTAGAAACCTTTTGCATTACCATAACAAGTACAACAATAACAATGGCATTAAATACAAAAGTAAGACAAGTAAATCAATTTAAGAACCTTCGATAATAAGAAATGGTAGAACTAGTTCGCAAGGAATAACCATAATAGAGAATACTAGGTGTAACAAGAACAACTCAATAGGGAAAGAAATAATATGTAACATCGGCCCCACAATGTATAGTTCAACAACAAGAAAACTAACACGAGTCAAATAATTCCAAATAAGGGCAAGTCAACTAAGGCATAGCATATCTAAGCTTCTTTTAAGGTTGGGCAATTACGAAAGAGATACAACAAATTCAATTAAAGGTAGGCAACGGAAAGATAACCATAACCCCAATTAATGATGAACAATTACATAAGAGATAAATATAACTTCAAATAAAGATAAGCAGTTAGGAGAAAGATAACATGGCAATAGAAGAGATAACAATTTCAATTAAGGCACATATGAATCAAATAAGCAACAAGAGTGGATCATGAAGCAATTAGTTCTAATTAAAGCAGGTAGAGGTGAAACTAGTCATTAATAAACGTATTCATAACAAAACATCTGCATATTCAGTAAATACAAGGACCTAAGAACCCTAAGCGACCATTTTCCAAACATAAGTCCGACCACACACTTGTCATCTTGCGTACACAGACTACAATTAGCATAGAAGACTCAAATCCTAAGGGTTAGTTCCCCCACACAATGTTAGGCAAGATAGATACTTCAAATAAGACATATTGATACTCTAAAATGAACTTCTCGGGTGAAATAACCTCTGAACGGCTCAAACCTAACCAAAATAACTTCAAAGCACAAATTAACTCATAAGAAGCTATTCCGCATCACAAAGCCTCAAATTTTATCAAAATCTAAAAGTCGACCCAAAAGTCGACCTTCGGGCCCACACCTCGAAACCCGAAAAATTTCACAAAACCCAAATGCCCATTATGATACGAGTTCAACCATATTAAAATTATCAAATTCCGATACTAACTTGTCCATTATGATTTTTCATTTTGAAAATTTTCTTCAAAAATTCTATTTTCCTCAACACAAAATAAAAATTAAATGATAAAAATAAAGATAAAATCATGAAATATAATAATTCTAGGTGAAGAATACTTACACAATCGATTTGCTTGAAAAACTAACAAAGAAGCTCCCAAAACTAGGTCTAAAACTCAAAATACGGAGAAAATGGCAAAACCCTTTAATATAAACTCTCTCGCAGGACTTCCGCATCTGCGTTATCGCATTTGCGGGCAGACGTTAGCATCTGCGAACTTAACTTACCAGGCCCAGGTCCGCATATGCGGACAACATAGACGCACCAGCGGCGCTGCAGAAACGATGACAGGAGCGCAGGAAGCGGACTACTTCATAAATGCGTTCACTCAAACGCAAAAGCGGCCTTCGCACCTGCGTGCCAGCATCCGCAGAAGCGAGCTAGCTCCCATGCCCCAATGATCATAGAAGCGACCAGGCTCACGCAGAAGCGTAGCCGCACCTGCGCTTCAAGATGTCGCAGGTGCGAGACACCAGAACCAGACCTGACCAAAACTATGAAGATCGTCTGAAACTCGTCTGAAACACACTTGGGGCCTTGGAGCCCCGTCCAAGAATACCGACAAGTTCCATACCCTAAAACGGACCCGCTCGAGGTCTCAAATCACATCAAACAAGGTCAAAACTGCGAATCGCACCATGAATCGAACTTATGAATCGCACCATGAATCGAACTTATGAACTTTCAAATCTTCCAACTTCTAAACTCGCGCCAAAACCTATCAAATCAACTCGAAATGACGTCAAATTTTGCAGGCAAGTCCCAAATAACATATTACGGAGTTGTTCCAATTCTCGAAACCGCATTATGACCCCGAAATCGCCAAAGTCAACTCTTGGTCAAACCTATCAACCTTCAAAACTTTAATTTTTCCAACTTTCGCCGAAATGTTCCAAATTACACGAATCTCCAAATCCAATTCCAGACACACGCCTAAGTCCAAAATCACCATATGAAGCTGCTCAAGACCTTATGCCACCGAACGTGACTTAAATTCTTAAAACGACCGACCGAGTCGTTACATTCTCCCCCTCTTAAAGAAATGTTCGTCCTCGAACGTGCCAAGAATCGCCTCGAAGTCATTAAATCACTAAATGCACACATCCAACATATACCCGCGGCTGACCCTGCATCACCCTAATCCACATAAGCCTGACAACACTATCTCAATTATAATTTATCCGTCTACCAACATCGATAAGCCTTAGAGTCAAAATTCTCGCCTTCCATTCATCTCCAAAAGACTGGACTCTAAATCCATACCCGATATCATTCTCGACCAGCTGCAACAACTCATGCCTACACCCACAAGGTACGACCACCCAACATGACACACCACACATAGGCCAAATAATAACATTTGTGATCACAATAGTTGCCCGTAATCAAAACCGGCACCGACAATTAGCCTCATATCTGTTAAAAACCCATTTCAAACCTCCACAACGCTCACAATGATGCCAGAAACACGAAGAGCTCATGACTATACACCTGGATCAACAAGTCACATTTAATGCCACCGGGTACACACAACGTAAACTAAAACTCAAATAAGCACAAGACGAAAATGACTAAATATGTAAAGAGAAACACATAAGAGAAATATCAAACAAGCCCGACAGGCACAACTCTTTATTAGTACAATACTACAATCCAATTTAAAAAGGAAAATCAAAGTACATGAACAAATCATAGGGATCTCATCCTGGTATAACTTCCACAGCGACACACAACCCGGATCAAACATATAAAATCACATGGAATCGCGAGGGTCTCACCCTCAACTCTGAATCACAGGTCGAATACACATCATACCAATTAAAATCTTCCACTAACTCAATTCTTCCAATAAAATCACAACACTTACTGAACTCTCACCCTGGTGGAGTATCAAATTACAAATCGTAACCAAATTACTCAAGAAACACATCAAACCTACCATAATAGACAACATGAGCTCACATCTAGTCTCGATGTTGGTTCCCCAAGTACACACAAGTATATGTGGTTGTCAAGTAACAAAGTGACTCAAAAGTCGGATGTCGAACCCACAAAGACTTAGATGAACTGTTAATTAAGCAAACTAAAATCAATTTACTGTCCAAGATAATCAAAAATGTTATTTTTCTACTAAACTACTATTGCGAAATCTAAACACGTAACCAATGGAGATATAGATTCCAGGGTTGTGATCGGTTTATCAATCCGATTGAGTTCGTAATTACACCTGTTAATCCAAATTATCTATGATTGCTAGTTGACCGGATCGTTTATATAAATAGCATATTCCCACAATACTATATGACTATCCATAATATATCAACCTTATATTCCTATGGTCTTGAATCTATCATGAACGAATATAATATGGTATTCAACTAAGCGAAACTGTTGGTATATTCCTATCCTAACCGCGAAATCTTTCCCCGAGCCACGGGTTCAAAAATAAGCTCTCTATAATTCTAATCTAATCTAAATGTGGCTTTCCCAAGCATAGTATAGATAGTAAATATAACTTAATTGTTGTGCCAAACAATTAAGCAATTATACACAGAATTAGAGAAACAACCAAAGATGATAACTCGAATTAATTGTAATATAATTAATAAACTTCAATATTCATGACAACCACAACCCTAGAACATGAAGTTTAGCTCCACATAGACATGGTAACAAAACAACAAATCACCAAAAAAAGTAAAGATCACCAAGTTTGATGGGAGGAAGATGAAATTTGATGAATTCCGGTCTTCACGGCGACTTCGTGCTTTCCCTAAGTCTAATCTCAGTCTAACATCGATCTCTCCTTAAAAATGGTATTTAATGACTATTTATATATGCAGAGAAAAAGCATAAGCGAAATAACCAAGTCCAAAACCAAAAAGAAGACAAAATATGCTTTAAAACCCGAAACATGCATCGCCTCGTTATAGACCTCGCCTCGCGAGCTCTAACGCGAGTAATGAACCTCGTGTCGCACGCTTCATTCTTCAATTCAATTTGCTGCTGCTACCTAACTTTTCCATTTAACGTTTTTTCCTTCTGTTCTTTCTTTTAATTCTTTGCCTTACTTCTTTTCCTCTTCTTTTTCCTTGGTTTCTTTTCCTCTTCTTTTTGATTTGTCACTTTTATAATATTATTTTAGAGCATGAACTAGATATTCAATATTTACTTTGCTCCAATTTCATCTCCAATGTACCTACACATAAAATAAACTCAATTAAGTAAAAATTTAGTATAGTTTAGCATTAAGCCCCAAAATGTAAGATAAGTAATGCACTAAAAATATATAATTATAGCCAAACATCACTTGCAACTCTCAATAATAGATAAAAGCAAATGATAGACACGGGCTACTACTCATAGAATCTCCCTACAGGGCAAACACATAAACAGAATACTAAGTCATGAACTCACTCGTAGGTGGAGCAACCAAATAGGGGAACTCGCCCCGATAAGCAAATCGAAACAAAATACGAATGGTTCCCCTCTATAACAAATCAAAAGAATACCTGTATGGCATCATCTGGCGAAGCGGCCTTGCGCCTACTATATGAAACACATCAACGGGCCAGGCCTCTCCCTCTTGGGCGCCCTCTACTCGCATGAATACCCCGATATGACACATCTGTCCGCAATCTAGGACAATCTCTCACCATGTGGCTGTATATCCACATTTAAAGCAACCTCTCTGCTGACGTGGTTGTGGGAAATATGCGGTACGGGTACTCTAAGACCCATGAGCACCTGAAACACTAGGCGAAGCCTGAAGTGCAAACTGAACTGGCTGACCCATAAAACCTCTACCATGTCGTACCCTGCCTCCAAAATAAGGACCAATATATCTCTCTGGACTACAAGGCCTCCTCGCCTCCCTGTCCTCTCTCTCTTCTAACCTCGTTTTTCCTCTCTCTTATGTCCCCGCCTGTCCTCTCTCTCATGGCCCCGCCTGTCCTCTCTCTCCTGATCCCACATGTCCTCCACTGGGCGAGCGATCCCTACCACCTGCTGAAATGAAACATTCGACTCTAACTCCCGAGCCATGCTGAACCGAATATCATGTCTGAGCCCCTCAATAAATCTACAGACACACTCTCTAACTGTAGCGACCAAAGCAGGTGCATGTCTGGCCAAATCACTGAATCTAATGGCATACTCTGACACTGACATAGTGCCTTGGCGCAGTTGCTCAAACTCCGCACGCCATGCACCTCGAAGGGACTGAGGTACAAACTCTCTCAGGAACATCTCTGAGAACTGAATCCATGTAAGTGAAGGTGACTCGACCAGGCTACTCAACTCATACGCCTGCCACCACTGATAAGATGCTCCCCTAAGCTGGAACGTAACAAAAGCAACCCCTATTGTCTCCACAATACCCATAGTACGAAGAATGTGGTGACACTCCTTCAGGAAACCCTGGGCATCCTCTGTCGCCAATCCACTGAAGGTAGGAGGGTGGTACTTCTTGTACCTCTCAAGTCTAAGATGTTCTTCCTCAGATCCTACTGCCCTAACCATGGGATAAACTAGGACCACAGGCTATGTAGCCCTGACACCTGGAACCTGGCCAACATGAACTCGCTGCTCTGGGGTGCGGGTGGCGGGAGTCTGAGCTCCTCCCTCAGTCTGTGAAATAGCTGGCACAACCGAAATCAACCCCGCTTGAGCCAATGTACCAAACATGCTCAGGAACTGTGCTAAGGTCTCTTGAAGTCCGGGGGTAACAACAGGCGCCTCTGGTACCTGCCCCCCAACTGGAACTACTGGCGGCTCCTCAACTGCTACTCTGTAGGTGCCCTAGCTGAGGCACGTGCTCCTCATTGGCCTCTGCCTCTGCCCTAGCGACATCTGCTCCGGGGGTAACGTCATCAGTAACTAAAGCTCGTGCCCTCACCATCTGTAAGAGCATGGAATGATAAAAGTTTGAACTTCGAGATCAATGAACTCGCACGATAGGAATGAAGGAAGTGAAATTGTCCTAATAGTTCCGTAGCCTCTCGAAGATAAATACAGACGTCTCCATACCGATCCACAAGACTCTACTAAACTCGCTTATGACTCGTGGCACCTATGAACCTAGAGCTCTGATACCAATTTGTCACAACCCAATTTTTCCTCCGTTGGATATCGTGATGGCACCTAGTCTTAGGGACTAGGTAAGCCTAACATTTACTGAATAACACCAATAATTAAATAACATCTGACAATTTTTGAAATGGAAATCTCTATAAAATTTACAATTTCCAAAACCAGTAGTACAAGTCATAAGCTCTACAAAGTTTGCTACAATTTTCTAAATACAACTGTTTGAAATAAAGTGAACAGTGTGAATACAAATCAGAAGGTGACTCTGAAGCCTGAGTCTCCACAACGCAACAGGTGGTTTACCTTGAGTCTCCACAGTAACAATCCGCACAGCTAGCTAACGATGAACTGACGTCGGAATACCTGGATCTGCACAAAATGTGCAGAAGTGTAGTATGAGTATACCACAACGGTACCCAACAAGTATCAAGACTAACCCTAGTGGAGTACTGACAAGGAACAGTCAAGACACCTACTGGACTAAATAACCTGAACAAGTATAAGTATAGGAACAACAGAGTATGATATCTACATAAAAACTATGCGAAATGGCAAACAATACGGTAATTGCAGTTAGAAAGGAAAACAACAACTATGAGCGAAATACCATAATAATGACATAGAAAAATGAACGAAAACACAACCTAAATATGATAGTCACAGATACAGAAAGGACAAGTAACAACTCAACAAAAACGACCGCTTTCACAACAAGTTTTAGCCAATAAAATCCACGAGGTACCAAACCTCAGAATATTCTCAACTCACGGTTCCAATTCCTGAACCCTAACACTAGCATCCTATGCTCTCATCACAAATTATAACTGCACTGACGACTCACGTGCCAAATAGAACCATCTCACATAGAAGGCAAGTAACCAAGGGTGTGCATCTATACTCAACAATATCAAGAAACCTCTTACCGATAAGAGTACTTAATTACGTGTATGCTTATGCAAGTGTCCTACATAGTTCATGCCAGCTAGTAAGTAGAGGAAAAGAAATGGACAACACGTAAAATGTTTTCTCACAACTTTCCACAAGATAAAGCTCACGCAGGTAAGTGTACCACTGCACAAACATCAACAACAAGAATGCCCCCAGGCCATCACAAGTAATCACAAATCAATCCCTGACATAGCCCACCTTGTCTCGCCACGTGTGCAATAGTAAAGTAAGTGTCCGTCTTCTCTCGCCAACGTGCATAAAAATGTTCCCACCTTCTCTCGCCACATGCACAACCCACATATATATATCCCACCTTGTCATGCCGTATGTTCAAATATCAATAGTAATAATAGCACGGCCGAAACCTCGTGCAACCCCATAACAACAGCCGCACGAAAAAAAAACTCATGCATCACAATAACAACAACCGCACGACAGAAACCTCATGCATTACCATAACAAGTACAACAGTAACAATGACAGTAAATACAAAAGTACGGCAAGTAAATCAATTCAAGAACCTTCGATCACAAGAAACGGTGGAACTAGTTCGCAAGGAATAACCATAATAGAGAATTCTAGGCGTAATAAGAACAACTCAACAGGGAAGGAAATAATATGTAACAACGGTCCCACAATGTACAGTTCAACGACAAGAAAACTAACACGAGTCAAATAATTCCAAATAAGGGAAAGTCAACTAAGACATATGATATCTAAACTTCTTTTAAGGTTGGGCAATTACGAAAGAGATACAACAAATTCAATTAAAGGTAGGCAGCAGAAAGATAACCATAACCTCAATTAAGGATGAACTATTGCAGAATAGATAACTATAACTTCAAATAAAGATAAGCAGTTAGGGGAAAGATAACATGGCAATAGAAGAGATAACAATTTCAATTAAGGCACATATGAATCAAATAAGCAATAAGAGTGGATCATGAAGCAATTAGTTCTAATTAAAACAGGTAGAGGTGAAACTAGTCATTAAGAAACATATTCATAACAAAACAACTGCACATTCAGCAAATACAAGGACCTAAGAACCCTAAGCGGCCAATTTCCACAAATAAGTACGAGCACGTACTCTTTACCTCGCGTACACGGACTACAATTAGCATAAAAGACTCAAATCCTAAGAGGTATTTCCCCCACACAAGGTTAGGCAAGATAGTTACCTCAAAGAAGATAGACCGATGCTCTAAAATGAACTTCTTGGGTGAAATGACCTCCAGACGGCTCAAATCTAACCAAAATAACTTCAAAGCACAAATAAAACTCATAAGAAACTGTTCTGGAATATAAAGCCTTATTTTTTATAAAAATCTAAATATCGACCCAAAAGTCGACCTCCGGGCCAGCACCTCGGAATCCGACAAATTTAACAAAACCCGAACAAGCATTCCGATATGAGTTCACACATACTAAAATTATCAAATTCCGATACCAATTCGTCCCTCAAATCATGATTTTTCATTTTGAAATTTTTCTTCAAAAACCTCCATTTTCCTCAACTCAAAATAGAAATTAAATGATAAAAATAAAGATAAAATTATGAAATATAATAAATTATAGGTAAAGAACACTTACCCAATTGATTTGCTTGAAAACCCCACAAAGAAGCTCTAAAAACCGAGGTCTAAAACTCAAAATATGGAGAAAATGGCAAAACCCTCGAATATAAACTCTCTCCCAGAACTTCCGCATCTGCATTGTCGCATTTGCTGGCAGATGTTCGCATCTACGAACTTAACTTACCAGGCCCAGGTCCGTATCTACAGACAACATAGCCGTACTAGCGGCGCCGCAGAAGCGATGACAGGAGAGCAGAAGCGGACTCCTTCACAGATGCGATCACTCAACCGTAGAAGCGGCCTTCGCATTTGCGTTCCAGCATCCACAGAAGCGAGCTAGCTCCCAAGACTCAACGATCGTAGAAAATACCAGGCTCACACAGAAGCGGAGCGGCACCTGCGCTTCAAGATGTCGCAGGTACGAGACACCAGAACCAGACCTGACCAAAACTATGAAAATCATCTGAAACACACCCGGGGCCCCGTCCAAGCATACCGACAAGTTCCATACCCTGACACGGTCCCGCTCGAGGTCTCAATTTACATCAAACAACATCAAAACTACGAATCTCACTATGAATCGAACTTATGAACTTTCAAATCTTCCAACTTCTAAACTCGCGCCGAAACCTATCAAATCAACCCGAAATGACGTCAAATTTTACAAGCGAGTCCCAAATAACATAACGGAGCTGTTCCAATTCTCAAAATTGCATTTCGACCCCGATATCTCCAAAATCAACTCTTAGTCAAACCTCTCAACCTTCAAAACTTTAACTTTTTCAACTTTCACTGAAATATTCCAAATTACCCTACGGACCTCCAAATCCAATTATGGACGCACGCCTAAGTGCAAAATCACCATACAAAGTTGCTCAAGACCTTATGCCGCTGAACGGGACTTAAATTCTCAATTCGACCGGCCGGTCATTACAATGTGTGGGTATACCCGGTTGGATAAGATTAGGAGTGAGGTTATTCGGGAAAAAGTCAGAGTGTCCCTTGTAGAGAATAAGATGTGAGAGGCAAGGTTGAGATGGTTCGGTCATGTTAAGAGGAGAAGTGTAGAAGCCCCAGTTAAAAGGTGTGAGCGGTTAGCCTCGACGGGTAGCAGGAGGGGTAGATGTAGGCCTAAGAAGTCTTGGGGAGAGGTTATTAGGCGGGACATGGCGCAACTGAGCTGACTGAGGACATGTCCCTATACATGAGGGCGTGGAGGTCAAAGATTTGTTAGAAGGTTCGCAAGTAATCGAGCGTTTCTCTTTGTCTTACTCGGTTCGCTAGCATTAGTGTTAGTATGATATCTTTTATCTATAGATGGTTATTACTACCTAGAGTTTGACTGCATTCTTGAATTCGATCTTATTTCATTTTGTTGTTATTCCTACTTATTGCAATTACCTTTTTTTTTTCAGTCGTTCTCTAGCTGAGTGTCTATCAGAAACAACCTCTTTGCCCTTCCAGGAGTAGGGGTAAGGCTGCGTACATCTTCTATCCCCAGACCCCACTTGTGAAAAACTATTGAGTTTGTTGTTGTTGATTGACTATTAGTTTTAGCAGCGGTTAAAACTATATTCATATTTCTTCTATTTTAATCGGGTAATTATTTATTAGACTGAAAATAAAAAATAAAAAAACGTAAAATAAGAAAATACTGCCGAAAAGTTTATTTTTCGACCACTATGATTTTTGTGTAAGTTAGTGAGCGTTCCTTAATTTTTGCGTGAGAAAAAAAAGTTATATGACTTTGGTGAAAAAAGTAATAGTTATATAATTTTTGTGTGAGACAATAAAGTTATATGACTTTGGTGAAAAAAACTCATAGTTATATCAAATTTACCCCAAATTGTGTACATATAATATGGAATGATATTTAGTGCCACAACTAATTTCAATTTTGTAGATGTCAACCAATTATCAACAAGGTGACTTTTGTTTCAAAAAATTTAAAAATTATATATTTTTGCAAAATTGCTTCAACCAGATATTAAGAATGTAAAGTTATTTAGTTTTTAAAAATTTTCTTACTTGGTGTTTGATTGAAAAACAATCTTCACGAAAAACAAAATAAAAAAATTAATTGAAACTTTTTTGATAATGGTAAGGCAAACGCTAAAGTCATTCAAGGACGACCGTA
This sequence comes from Nicotiana paniculata, assembly GCA_005239505.1. Taxonomy (NCBI): domain Eukaryota; kingdom Viridiplantae; phylum Streptophyta; class Magnoliopsida; order Solanales; family Solanaceae; genus Nicotiana; species Nicotiana paniculata. The sequence goes on along the minus strand of MDKI01254405.1, from coordinate 43,189 downwards.
GTTAGGATTAAACCCATGATATGACTTAACTTCCGTTTGGCTATAGATTTTTGGCTATTTTAAAAAAAAATTATTCATGGAATTTGATCAGTTTTTAAATTTTTTTATATTTCTTTTTAAGTATTCAAAAACTGGGTTAGGACAATTTTTTGGTGAAATTTCTTCTTCCATGCACAAAACTTCAATTTCTTTTTAAAAATAAAACACATGTCCAAATACAACTTCAACTATTAACACAATTTCAAAAATTCTCTTTTCAAAATTTCAACCAAATTTATGTCCAAACGCTGCTTAGGAAGTTTGTTAATTACTAAGCCAACTATTGGGGTTAAGGTCGGGTAACACTTTAAACTAATAAAGAATTTAATTTATATATAGTTATAGCGTAATTTTTTATACAACCAGATTAGCCAAAATTAATTTATATGTAACTCTTTATAATAATGAAGTTTAAAAATTTGAAAATAATATAGATTAATATATTCAACAATGACAAACTCAGTGCAATCTCACACGTAGGGTTTGGGGAGGGTAATGTGTACGCAACCTTACCTCATTCTTTGTAAAGGAAGAGAAGTTGTTTCTGTTAGACCATCGACTCAAGAACAATGAAAAGGACACACTAAACAAATAGTAACAATGGCAAGAAAATAAGATAGCATAAACAAATAGCACAACATGTAATAACAAAGAAACTAGGAATATAAAGCTATAAGAGAAGTGTGAAAACTACCGGCAATAATGCTACATCGTCTAACAAGAAGGAACTCGGAATAGGAGAATACAAAACTAGTACTAATACTACTAGTACGACTATAAGAGACTCTCGATTACCTGTCAACCCACAACCCTAATCATCTCTCCCCGATACTTCTTAGGCCTCTCTCTACCTCCCTGACCCGCCATGGTCAACCTCTCGCATCTCCTCACCGGGGCATCGATGCATGTCCTCTTCACATGCCCCAACCATCTCAGCCTCAATTCTCGCAACATGTATTCCACTGGGGCCGCACCCACCTTGTCCCTAATAAATTAAATCCTAATATGGTCTTTTCTGGTATGCCACACATCCATCTCAACATCCTCATTTTTGCTACTTTCATCTTTTGGACATGAGATTTCTTAACTGGACAAAACTCGGCTCCATACAACATAATCGGTGTAACTATCACTTTGTAGAATTTTTCCTTAGATCTCGGTGGCACACTCCTATCACACAAAAACCAGATGCAAACCTTCATTTTATCCACATGCTCCAACACAATGCATAACATCTTCGTCAATCTCTCAGTTCCCCTGATAATAGACCCAAGATATTTGAAACTATCTCTATTGGAGATGACTTGTGTATCAAGCTTCACCTCTACTAAACCTTCACTCCAAGTATTCAATTTTTGTCATACTCAACTTGAAACCTTCAGACTCCAGGTTCTACCTCATAGCTCCAGCAGATCGTTAATCCCGCAGCGCATCTCATCGATTACCACTATGCTATCTGCAAATAAAATACACCATGACACATCTCCTTGAAAGTGGTGCGTCAACACGTCTGTCACAGGGCAAATAAAAATGAGTTAAGAGTTGAACCCTGATATAACCCCATTATCATAGAAAAATAGTCTGAGTCTCCTCCCACAGTCCTCACCCGAGTCTTCGCTCCATCGTATATATCCTTAATCATCCCAATGTACCGTACCGAAATACCACTAACCTCCAGACTTCTTCATATAACCTCCCTTGGGACTTTATTGTAAGCTTTTTCTAATCAATGAACACCATATGCAGGTCCATCTTTCTCTCCCGATACTGCTCCATCACCTCATCACAACTGTGTTCGACCCCGACAACTGATTTTCTGAAATAGACACACTCCTCCTCACCCTCCTCTCCACCATCCTCTCCATACTTTGATAGTGTGACTCAGTAGCTTGATACCCCTGTAGTTATTATAATTTTGGATATCACCTGCTCTTGTACAACGAGACCATCAAATTCCACCTCCATTATTTAAATTAATACTCCCTCTGTTCACTTTTATTTGTCCACTTTGAACTTTTTACTTTCCTTAAGAAATAATAAATATAGTATGTATTTTGTCATACAACCCCTAATAATGATAGCCTTTCAAAAAGTCTTGAGAAATAAGTTTGAAAATGAGTAATTAATGATAAGGGTAAAATAAGAAAAATATTATTTTTCTGTTGATTTAGTATAGTGGACAAGTAAAAGTGAACCGAAAGACTATATTCAAGTATATAAATAAAACTCATATTTAACTTGGTGGATGATTCTTGAGCAGATTCTGTTTTCAAATTCTAAGCAGATTGATTGATTGCTTATAAACATGATTATGCTTAAATATGAGAAGATTTAATAGCAAGTCCGGCCTCAGGACCCCGCAGATTAAGAAAGGCATTTAAGAAACCTTGTGCAGTTGGTGGTAATTTTAACACATTGCGTACACTATCTTCCAATGTGTGGGACCCAATCAAACTCAACCCCCCAAACGGATAAAGCTAGCTGAAAAAGAAAAGCCCGCGCTGGACCCCACCGAACCCCCGCGCGCCCTCTCTTATCTCATCCCTCCAAAGCACTGAACCAAACCTAGTTTCCTCACACGTGTTTCTAATCCGTTGGTTCGGATTCTGGTTCGGTTGTACGCTGCTCTACTTCTTCTAGTACTAGTACTTGTTTCTTCTGCCACTTTTCCACTACTTCCTACTCTCTCATCTTCTCCCTTTTAGACGACGAAGAGTGATCATTAAGATGATCGAGACTTCAAGGTTCATCTTTTACTTTTTTTTTTTATTAAATATATTCTTTCAAGAAATATAATTCATTATCTGGTGTAGAGTTGATCAGATTTTTTTTGTTCTTTCTATCATTTCTATTATTATATGCTGTTAATATAAATATAAAATTTTTCCGCTTTGGGAGTTTGAATAGTGGCGAGTCTTAATTGAGGGAATATAGTCTTTTTGTGAGTTTTGCTCTAATATTGTGGTCTTTCGGTTAGTTTTAATGTGATTTCCTTAAATTTTTATTTGTTTTCACGACTTTTTCTGTTAGTTTTGATGGAATTCCGTGTTCTTTGCGTTCCTGACATGCGCTTAGTATGTATTTTTAGGTGAATATACAGTAATTTTTTCTACTATTTTTAACTGTATGCTGTTCCTTTATAAGTTAATTGGATTTTAGTCCACGAAGTATGTTTTCCTTTTTTTATTTGCTAATCATTTTTTGGGAGATGTTTCCTTCTGGACTAATCATCAGACTGCGAGGTATCGTCCCTCTTCAGAAATCTAAATTAGAAGGTAAGGAAGAAAAAGGGGAAAGAAAGAGTTCAATCCATACTGAGAAGTGTTGTTGCCTTCAATGTTTTGAGAATTTTCTGAACAGGTTTTAAAAAAGAATTCAATCTACAACAACATATTCAGTGTATTCCCACATTAAAAGGGAGTTCAATCCACACTAGAAAATCTTTCATGTTATTGGGTGATTGAAAAAGGTTGCGACTTGCTTATATTTTTTATTTTTTAACTATTAGCGGCTTTGTGAAACTGGTATGATACTTCGCTTTGCCCTATGCTTTCATATATAACTATTTGAACTGATGTTTCATAAAAGTTAAAAGTATTTCATGAACAGTAAACATTCTTTTTTATGAATATTGTGGTTGTACCATATTCTTCTTTTTAGTGTGTATTGGAGGTTTTGTCAGAGAGACGAAGTAGTGCGGATATGTTTATTTTTGAGGTGTTGGATATGGCCACCCTTTTCCTTTTTAGAAGATGCTTCCTGCTTTACGAGTTTCCAAATAAGCAACTAGCTTTTATATGGTATAAAAGCTTCGGGCTTAACATATATGGTTGTTTTGCACTACGCATTGGTCTGAGTACTCTCTTAACGTCTTAAGATTCTTCCTTGTGTTCTGTGAGAGTGCAGCTCTAGTACAGTTTCCTTTATTCTTTGGCATTTTCTATGATTGTAGCTCTTGGGATCCTCATCCATTGTGGTGCCATCATGTACTCTATTTCTGAACAAGGATCATATTTCGCGATGTCCTTGAAAGCTATTTGTCTGTTTAGGTACTTCTAGCGTGGGAAATAAATTCCGCTGCATCATATCAGTAAAAGATAAAACAGGAAGAATAAGCCCCTCTAGTCTGCATCGTGCAGTCTTTCACTGTTTGTTCTTGTTTAGACATGTTCCCCGGTATCCTTCAAAATTGTACAGTTTCATCATATGTTGGTGCCTGTATCTATATATGCAAATAGTAATATGCAGGTGTAGCCATTTTTTTTTCTTTATGTGTGGATGCTCTAAAGATGTCAAGTATTTCATCATTTGCGTTTGGACATTCTTTTCCCTTAGGATGTGCACAATTTTGTCATCATCCTGCATCGGCAGCGGATTATATGACTGCTTATTGCCTTATTGATTCAGATTCACGTCTCCCATCATTTCTAGGTTTAAGCCTATGCCTTTGATGTGTTCGTATATACGCTAATGACCTTTTAAGTGATTAATTCACTTGCATTATTAGAAAGGTCTCTGGAGATCAGTCTAAGGCTTTCATGGTTTTGTTGACTCGCAGGGTGTAGTGGTAGAGGGCACCCCAGAATTTAGTGGTCCCCATGGCTAGCCCCGTCAGCTATGATTTGCAGTTTTACTGACATAAAGAAAGTTGAACACTGTATCAGATGGGAGGAACATGTTCTAGGAAGCGTGACCAGCAGGTCAATGATGAAAGTGTACATAGAGGAGTTTCTGGACGATATTCCAAAAGTGCTAGTTCAAAATGGTTGGGAACTTCATTTTCTAGAGGAGCAGATGTTAAACAGGGAAATGGAACATACCCATCTCTCATGGAATTGTGTATTCTTAGAATCTGTGAAGTATGTCCTCACTTTAGAATGCTTTATCAGGTGAATACATGGCTGACCTCTATTTTGGAAACTGATTTCTCCTGCACTTTTGCTGCAGGACATTGATAAATACAATACCTTCTCTGTATTGCCTAGGGACATTAGTCAGCAGATCTTTGATGAATTGGTTGGCACACAGCGTCTTACCGATGTCTCTCTTGAAGCTTTTAGAGATTGTGCTCTTCAGGTATCTTCATGCCTATTCGTTAATAAAGTAGAACAAGTAGATAAGGGTTATTGTAGCAGCTGATTCATTTATGTGATTTTGAGGTCAGCCAAACTCTTGATGAAGTGATTTTGGCATTACAGGATCTTAATATGGGAGAATATCCTGGTCTAAACGACCACTGGATGGATGTCATCTCTTCACAGGGTCCATCTCTACTTTCCCTAGATGTGTCTGGATCTGATGTCACAGATTCTGGACTGACTAATCTCAAAGATTGCAAAAATCTGCAAGCACTAAATCTTAATTATTGTGACCAGATTACGGACCGTGGAGTGGAAAATATAAGTGGTAAATATTCTTTTCCCTCTGATGTGCTGTCCTACTGGAGGAATGTATCTAAATCATCTGAACATTCATAGCACAACTCAACTACGCTATAATATTTCCTAGTGAATCTAGTTTTGAAGGATAAACTTTGCAGGGGAAGTTTGTTTTTACCTTGTATTTTTCCATAGTAATACTGGCTACTTTTTAAGCTGCATGATACATTGAACAAATTTCTCTAAAAGATAAATTTCTCTCAAAACAATGTATGGGGTTTTATCTAGGTATGATTTTAAAGTTGTGTTTTCTTTGGAATTGTTCTATAGATGGAAGTTTACTTTATTCATTTGTTTTTTATTATCTACTGCTTCTTTACAAATATAATAATATCTGTAAATTTTTTTGAGATACTATGATCCAACTTCAACTCCCCCAAATTCCAATATTCCCTTCCATTCTGTATTTGTGGTATAGCTGCTAACTACACAATGATTTCAGGTCTATCAAACTTGACTACTCTGAGTTTTAGGAGAAACAATATACTTACTGCTCAAGGGATGAGTGCGTTGGCTGGGTTAATTAACTTGGTGAAGTTAGATTTGGAGAGGTGCCCAAAAATTCACGGCGGTATGGTTCATCTTAAAGGTTTGTTCTTCTCCTAATGGTCCTTAACTGTCTATAGTCCGTACAGCACCCTTTACAGTTTCAAGCTTGAAAAGCCAAAAATTCTGTTGCAGTTATACTCTCCATGAAAATTTTATTGTCTTAATTTGGCTGTCGAAGTTCTTGCGTCCAAGTCTATGAATGGCTAAACTACCGTATGACCATTCAAGCTTTATTTTCTTTTAACACAAGTCAATTCCTGTGTATAGGTGGATCAGATAGGATTTTTAGAGAAGAATCTGTAACCAGTTGTGTATATATCTCGTGTATTGGAGTCTCCCATTTATCGAATGATAAAATATCATTACTGATTTGGAAAAAGCTTTTTGTTCTTTATAGATGATGTGATTGATATGACTGTAAGATTGTGGTGAACTGCAGAATAACTGACATGATGGTGGTATTATATGATGTTAGCTTTCTACATGTTTTCTTATGGAACTCGCAAGAATCTGCTCCGGGGATTGTACTTTTAAGCTTGTTCCGATGTTTCTGGTTTCCTCTAGTATAACCTGTTATGTGGCATTTTGATTTCTGTATGAGCTTATACATGTACTGTGTGTGTGTGTGTGTGTGTGTGTGTGTGTGTGTGTGTGTGTGTGTGTGTGTGTGTGTGTGTATATATATGATGAAGTAATTTTATTGAAGTGGGAAAATTTCCCTATACAAGAAGTATATCAAAAAGTAGAGAACCTACCCGAGATAGTTAATTTTAGCAAAACCATATGGTTTTCCAAATTGCACCAAATACTCTATATACAGTTATATAGTTAATTTTAGCAAACCCATGATTTTATGCCCCCATTGTCTTCTGTGCATAAATGTACTGAACTTGATTCAAGGATTTTAATTCATGGCAGGTCTAACCAAGCTTGAATCTCTTAATATCAATTGCTGCAACTGCATCACGGATTCGGATATGAAGCCTCTTGCGGGTATGTCCGCCTTGTTCTGCTATTCAGATCGCCTCGTATCTGTGTATCGGAAATAAACATAAATAAGAAAGCAATTAACTTGGGGAAAAAATTGAAAAAGAGGAAGGGAGAAATGAAACCTTAAGACGTGGCCTGCTATTACTGAAAGATTGATGATTATTTCAATTTAGAGGCTTTAGTTATCGAACTGAAAGGCATGAGCCTCTTTCCATCGTAAATCACAATCAGTTGCTTATGTTGAAGGTCATTGATGTTAAAGGACACCTTTTATCAGTGCATATGTGCTGTCAAGACAGGTCTATAGCTATGCAAGTCTCTTATGGATAGACAGGAACAGCAAGGATTTAGAAAATTGGAATATGAATTGTATGGGAATGTTTGTATTGTTTTCTCCTACAAGTCTCTTAGTTTCCCTGCTGTAGATCTGGTTTTGAAAAGCTAATTGCTAATGATATTCTTTCTTTATTATCCATATAAGTGATAGTAGAATAGTTATTTAGATATTTCTCCTCAACTGATATGATTTGTTTAATGGAGTATTCATTTTTTTTGACCAGACACGGACCTTTTGGATATAACACAGTAGGTTGAGGGCGCGTGCCATTAATTTAAGTGAGATATAAGCAACAGAACGATAACAAATTATTTGCTTCCCTCTGAGATGTTCCCTGTCCTATTCTTTTGGTAGATATCTTTGCAATAACACAAGAAATAGTGTGTTGACAATATTGCACCCCGTAGGGTGGTCTAGTGGACAGTGAAGTGAGTTCAAGCCTTGGGGATCAGGGTTCAATTCCAACAGAAACAAAAAAATATTAGGTGATTTCTTCCCATATGCCTAAGCCTTGGTGGCAGTTACCCGGTACCTATGTTGCTGTGAGGTAACAATACCCTGTGGAATAGTCTGGTACAAAATTGTGCGCATGCTGAATTTTGCTCTTTAATTTTCACAAAATTACTACATCATGCACAGAAAGCTGAATTTCAATGAGATATAGAGGATAGTATGCGATCTTTATACTCGTCACCTCACCTATACACCACACACAGAGAAAATTCATATAGCATTTAAGTGGGGATTCCTATTCCCTCAAGTCAAGGTTAAACCAAGCACTTACCTCAATTTCGTAGGCCACTCACTGTTCAATTACCACTTTTCCTTTTGAATTCACCTCCAATAAGCTCGAATCTAACCGTAATTAACTTAATATCATTAATTAATGCTAAAGGAACTAACTTTACTGAAAATTATAATTTTTCCTAAGTTTTCTCAAAAAAAGTTAAAACTTACTACTTGTGCTGAAATGTTGTGTGTTCATATTTTGTTTGTGATAAAGTTGTTTTATGTTTGTATTTCAGGCCTGACAAATCTGAAAGTGTTGCAAATGTCATCCAGTAAGGTCACAGATTATGGTGTTACTTTTCTGAAAGGTACATATTCTCCCATGTTGAGTACTGTTGGTTGTCGCCTAATATGCCACACCTTTACTAGATGGATATGATAAAGGGACGTCCTTTTCTCTCAACTAGCAGTTCTGAACCTGCAAGGCCACCTGATTATTACCCCCATTAGGTTTGGGCTTTAAGCTGTTTCTAAGTGAGGTTTCGGAGTTGGGACTTGGCTATTGAACTGGCTAATGTTTAGGCCTCATTAAGTGCTTTAGTCGAAGGTAATGACTATTTATGAGATGGTTGGAATCCCCCTTCTCAACTGATCCGCAGAAGATTTTTTTTTTTGAGAAGGTGAAGTGTCCAGTATATTCAAACAATCATCAGCACAAACTTTGTGCTGGAAGCAAAAATAGGCAATTACAATATGGAAAAGCAAAAATATTGTCCTTGTTCTTCTTACAAGGAACTCAAAACATCTAGGATTGAATGAGGATTCTCTACATAGAAGAGTTGTAATCAAGGGATTGAAAAGGGTATCACCCACACTTGATCTTAGCCAAAATGCCGAGAAAGTTGCAGTAACTGGGTAAATTGAGACAGCCTCATTTCACTTAGAGATGAGGAGTTCAATATTTAACCAACCCCGTCACCCTGAAGTCTCTTTGAACCCACAGGGCATTACCAGTACTCTAATTTTGTAGCACGATGAACAGACAATAGTTGATGTTTATTTTTCCAGTCTATTTAAGAGTTTCGTTTGCTAGATAACAAATTTCAGTGGAGCCAGCGAGAGCACGTCTTGTGATACATGTGTGGTATTCTGCACTTAAAAAAATTTCTTCGTCCTTTCTTATTATTGCAATTGTATATAGGCTCTCCTAATGAAGCTTTGTTGTTTCTTTTGTTCTTGGTCAGCTCTAGAAAAGCTTACTCTGTTGAATATGGAGGGTTGTCCTGTCACTGCGGCGTGCCTGGAGTCTCTTTCAGGTGTTGTCTGTATGAAATTAAATTGTATGCGAATATAGCATTCCGGGCTGTCAGTTAACTACTTGCAATTGCAATGACTAAAACCTGTTTGCTAGTCCTATCGATGTTAAAATCCAGTGATGGGGTTTTACCAAATCTGAGAAATCCTCTACTTCAGAAAATGCTTGTTTCCTTTGCCACCTTCTCAGTTTTTAATTTCAGTTTTTGATATATCTTTTTACTGTTTTTGCAGCTCTTCATGCTCTGCTCTATTTAAACCTGAGCAGATGTTGCTTGACTGATGATGGGTGTGAGAAGTTTTCGAGTGAGTTTATATTTTTATTATTAATTTATCAGCTCGTATTGTCTGACTTGGCATATCATTTCAGATGCATGAGCCATTGATGCATTGTGATCATAATATTCGAAGATCGAAGTTAACTCATCTACATCATTTTTCATTTTTCTGTAGGTTTGCAGAGTTTGAAAGTGCTGAATTTGGGATTCAACGAGATCACAGATGCCATCCTTGTGCACCTGAAAGGTGATATTGTTTTCATATGCGTCTTTCACGTGGTTGGGATATTGCCTGCTCGTTCTGTTTCTGCTGTAGCTTTAGGCTTGTGCACAAAGGTGATATTGTTTTCATATGCGTCTTTCACATGGTTGGGATATTGCCTGCTCGTTCTGTTTCTGCTGTAGCTTTAGGGAGGCCTACTGTTACTTGTTGGAATAACATTCAGCGCTTATTTTTGAGAAATTTAATCATGGTTCAGCTTTTAATGTAAATGGTGGTTGGTCACAGATGGGATAGGATGGTTTACCAAATTATTGTGTAGGGACTTTGTATGCCGTAAGTCTGCCCGGGGGTAACATGGAGGAGATGGGAATAGGATCAATCGCGGTTACACACCCCCCCCCCCCCCCCCCCCCCCCCCCCCCCCCCCCCCCCCCCCCCCCCCCCCCCCCCCTCTTCCATGACCAAAAAAATGAAGGGGAAAGAAGAGGAAGGGGATTGCTAGTGCAGTTCCCTTATTAGGCCAGTTAAAGATACTATCTTATGGACTTGAGTTGCCTAGCATGGGGCTTTAGTTGGATTTTACCTCCCAAAAAGGAGACAAAAGCATGTAGTTCTGATCTTGTAAATTTACGTAAGCTTTTGTCTTGCTTTGATCAGGTTTCACAAACTTGGAGAGCTTAAACCTGGATTCATGTAGGATTAAGGATGAAGGGCTGATTAATTTGTCAGGTCAGTGTTTCACTATTAACATCAATCAAGTGTGCTTCATTCCCGTATCATTCAACTTAAAGCATATTTCACAAATTAATTTAATAAAGACTTTTGCTTTAATGTGTTCTCACCTAAAAAGGGAAATTGAAGGTTAACTGTGATTTCTTGCCCGGGCAATTTTATGCCTGTGATCCTTATCCGAAAACAATTTTATGCCTTTTTATAATAGATGTCTTGACCATTTCTTTGGTCAAGATTCATTCTTAAAATTCTTCTTCACTTTATTCTGAGGACTTGCCTATGTTTTATTTGCTAATCTCCCTCTTCTTTGGTATTCTCTGTTCAGGTCTTCATCGCCTGAAGAGTTTGGAGTTATCTGACACTGAAGTTGGAAACAATGGGATCCGTCATCTCTCAGGTTTCTCTTTTGCATTGTGCATGGAGTAGAAAATTTCAACTGTATTCTGTTTTTTCTTTATTTGGCTGAAGCATTTAGAAATTTGAGAATATGGCTGGACTGGGTTTCATCCCACTTTGTGACGAGATGATTGTGCTCTGGGTGAAACATAGCAAATTAAATGTAGTATATAGACCTAAGAGATGTTAAATAATTAATTGGCTGCATCAACTTTGGTCTTGCTCTATGCTTAAACACAACAACAAACCCAGTGTAATATCACAAGTGATATTACAAGTGGGGTCTGGGAAGGGTAGTGTCTGTGTAGACTTTTTCCCCACCTTGGGAGGGTAGAGAGGTTGTTTCTTGTAGACGCTCGGCTCAAGGAACGGTGTAAAGGAAGCAACAAGCCATAGCAACAACAAGGTAATAAAATAATGGAAGCGAACAACAAAACGAATAATAATAAAGATCTAAGAATTGGAAAATACAAGAATAGTGCTAAATTCTGTCTGCAATAATTCAACAAAATTCCGTGGAAACCAAGTCTGGATAACAATTTTGGGAATAAAAACTGAATGTTCCAGATAAAATATTTTGGTGCCGAAGCTGCAGTAAAGTTGCATGAATCAGATTGAGAGTAGTGACTATGGCTATTGAAATTTGAATGTTTTAACTGAGGATCTATGAATTGATTCATTTCCTTTTAGCCCATCTAAATCCATTTCTTGAATGTTATTGCCATGGGAGTGTGAATAGATGCTAGCTCAAGGGAAAGCATTGAATTACTATCTTTAGAGAGTAACTTTTGGCAAAGCCCATGCCATAATTGGATAAGTGGACTCTACTTTGCATCTTGTGCTAATGCAATTTGTTTGTTTGTTTCTCTGTAGGATTGAGGAATCTAGACAGCTTAAATCTGTCCTTCACTGTTGTCACTGACAGTGGTCTAAGGAAGCTTTGTGGTCTGTCCTCTTTGAGGTCACTCAATCTGGATGCACGCCAAATAACTGATACTGGGCTTGCAGCACTTACAAGTAAGAATTTTCCCATAACAGTATCTTTGGTAGCACTGTCGTCTCAATTTATTTTCCCCGTGAATCAAATGTCTCAAAATCGGCAAGTTGAAGATTTCTTTTTTTGGAAAGACAAATTTCTGCACTCAAAAATCAAAATAGTGCAGAATATCCGCACACAACAGCTACGAGATTTGAAAAGAATGTGGCGAACTTTTCCAGATGAAACAAGGATCTCAACACCCTAGTCAATTTTGATCATTATCTAATGGTGCCCAATAACACACAAGCTCCCATAACCTCTCAAACCTTCTAAAATTTGAAAATTCAGCCAGCAGGTAAATGGTCCCACAACCGGGAGAAGTTTCTGCTTTTTTTTTTAAACTCTTTCAAATTGTGGAGCATAGAACTAAGGAACTTGATTTGTAGGAACAAACTTAAGCCAAAATGCTGATACCAAATGCATTCTCAAAAAAAATGCTGATACCAAATGACAACAACAACAAATCCAGTGGAGTCCCACAAGTGGGATCTGGGGAGAACAGTGTGTACGCAGACCTTACCCCTACCCGTAGGAAGTAGAGGTTGTTTCTAGACCCTCAGCTCAAAAAAATGAAAATGCATTCTCAAAAAAAATGCTGATACCAAATAATGACAACACCCAAATTACAACAGCAAAAAATCCAGTGGAGTCCCAAAAGTGGGATCTCAAAAGTGGGATCTGGGGATGAGTAAACCTTACCCCTACTTGTAGGAAGTAGAGGTTGTTTCAGGTAGACCCTCGACTCAAAATAACGAAAATATAAGAAACTAGCAGTATCAACCAAGCCAGAAAGAAAGTAACAACAATCTGAGGACCACAAAAAATAGACGGAAGCAAGCAACAACAGTATCGACTCAAAATAACGAAAATATAAGAAACTAGCAGTATCAACCAAGCCAGAAAGAAAGTAACAACAATCTGAGGACCACAAAAAATAGACGGAAGCAAGCAACAACAGTATCGACTCAAAATAACGAAAATATAAGAAACTAGCAGTATCAACCAAGCCAGAAAGAAAGTAACAACAATCTGAGGACCACAAAAAATAGACGGAAGCAAGCAACAACAGTATCGACTCAAAATAACGAAAATATAAGAAACTAGCAGTATCAACCAAGCCAGAAAGAAAGTAACAACAATCTAAGGACCACAAAAAATAGACGGAAGCAAGCAACAACAGTAAGCAATTACAACAGCAACGTAGTAGGAAAACAACATGGAATAGTAGCAGCTTAAGAATAAGACACAAGACACTATTAGACTGACCCTGAAACCTCCGGTATGGAACAAAAAAATGCTCGACTTTCTACTACCCTCTTACCATATTTCTCGATTTCCACACCCTCATATCAAGGTCATGTCCTCGGTAAGCTGAAGCAGTAAGTTAAAGTCATGTCATGTCCTTCGTGATCACCTCTCCCCAACGCTTCTTTGGTCGCTCTCTACCTCTTCTACCTCTTCTCATACCGACCAGAGCCAACCGTTTACACCTCCTTACAGGGGCATCGCTTCCAGCATCTTGTCCTCTATGGGAGTTCTAATCTTATCCTAATCTTATCCAACCTAGTATGCACACAAATCTGTCTCAATATCCTCTGGATATGGGAGTTCTTGATTGGCCAGTACTCTGCCCCACAAAACATAGTTGGTCTAACCACCACTTTGTAGAACCTACCTGTATGTTTTGGTAGCATCCTGTCACACAAGACGTCAAATTACAAGAAAATGAAAATCAAAAAGGAAAAGGAAATAGAGTAGAGATGTAGAAGATATTGAGATCAAAGATCCTAAGTTTGGAAAATATACAAAAATCAATATGAATTAACAAATCACCTCCTAATACGAATAAGGTTTAAGACCTATAAACATCTCTCTCAAAACGCATGAGGAAGTCCAAAACATAGGTAATACCGCCCTGTCAGCTAGTCAAGTGATTAGGGCCAAGTCAGTCTGCATTCTACATCTTCCAAGTCGTTGAGCTTGTGTCTCCTTTGAGTAGGTTGCAAAGTCTTGGGCATTCAAGAGTCTCTAAACTCATCTTTTGGTGGTCCATGTCATCTCCCATCTCCGGATAAATTGTTGTATCATCTCCATATTTTCTGATCTACCATCTCTGGATAAAAGTGTTGTATCATCTCCATATTTCGAACTTTATTGTAAGGAGGTTGTAATCCTCGTAAGTTCCTTCCTTGATCTCTTCAAAGACATCCATCTTCGTCAACATAAAATGCAAGTTATGGAATTCTTTGCTAGACTCCGTGTGAATGTCCTCCTTGACATCACTTGGCTAGAATCCCTCTCCTTGGATATTGGTCTGGTTCCCGGTGTTTCCGATGTGTAGATCTTTCGTCTCCTTTTTTGCTATTAGTTTTTACTAGTTGAATTTGAAAGCCTGGGAATGTCTTTACTTTGTTTTTTAATTTTATTTTTTATTGTTGAAATAGGTTTTGTTTCTAGCATTATAATAATGTCAAGCTAATGCTTGCATATTTTACAACTCGAGTTAGCTTACTATGTGAGGCCTTGTGTTACATGTAACTGGATTATGATTTCTGTTTTAGAAATGTATAATTTAGATATTATAATGATTTCTGTTTTAGAAATGTATAATTTAGATATTATAATGATTTCTGTTTTATAAATGTATAATTTAGGTATTAATAATTAATTTGCCCGATATGGTACAAATGCAGGCTTGACTGGGCTAACTCACTTGGACCTCTTTGGAGCTAGGATCACTGATTCTGGAACAAGCTATCTTCGACGTATGTCTGATCTGTTTCTTTTGTGCAACATCTGGTTCTCTCCCTTTTGTCTCAATCTGTGTAATGAAGCATTTGGTCCCCTCCCCTTGTCCCTCTGTTCTGTTTATTCTTCTTCAGGGTTGGGGCTTTAACTATAGTCCTGTTGATGGTAATATGATTATGTAGGATAGCGTACTTATCAAACAAACAAAAGAAGATATGTTAATCAGTTCGTTCCTGTTGCTTGTGGCTAAGGGTGACTTGTTATTCATGTGAAACAAACATTAATCCTGATATGCCAGTGCTACTGCAGTTGTGTTACTAGATTTTCAGATTGGTCATGCCCCTGCTCTTCTCTTTGCTTTTTAAGAATCATAAAATCCCAGTTCATATGTTTACGCCTTAGAGTAATTAGAATGTGTATAGATCATCACATCATAATTCTGAGCTAATGATTATACTGGTCAATCATGTCTGATGATAGATTTTAAGAATCTGCGTTCTCTGGAGATCTGTGGTGGAGGTTTAACCGATGCTGGTGTAAAGAACATCAAGGACCTGACGTCCTTGACATTGCTAAATCTTTCTCAAAACAGTCACCTCACGGATAGGAGCTTGGAAGCAATTTCTGGTATTGGTGCATTCTTTTGTGCTTTTTCATTTTGTGTCATGGCTTCTTTTTTTTTCCTCTTTGATTTTACTAGTCTGAACAAAGGTATATTACGTTTATCTTCCGCCATCTCAAGGCATTTTTATTGTATGCTTTTGGGCGAAGTAGCTGAATTAGCCATTTGGCTGGGAGTACTCTCCTTGATTCGCCCCTTTGTTCTTCTCAAGGAGCTTTAGCAATTGATACACCAATTTTGTGATCTTTCTTCGAGAATTAGAACAAAATATGCATTTTCCCCCTACCAAGTAGTTTTTAAATTTGTTTGATTTTTTGAATTTCTTACGATTTACTTTCGTCTGCACTGGAATGCAGGGTTGACGCAGCTGGTGTCTCTGAATGTTTCAAATTCCCGCATAACAAGTGCAGGGTTGCAACATCTGAAGCAACTCAAGAACTTGAAATCACTTACCTTGGAATCCTGCAAGGTGACCGCAAATGACATCAAGAAACTGCAGTCGACTGAGCTCCCAAATCTGGTGAACTACAGGCCGGAATAGATGGTGCAAGGATACTTTCTGCGATCACTTGGTCAGTGCTGGAGAAGTGTTGTACATAGATCAGCAATAAAATGTGTTATTTGTTGAACTGTAAATAATCTGTCTGCTGAAGATTTGGTTAGATCTCATTCTTCAGTGTGTCTTGGTCTTTTCATAGTGCCACAGCATGAAGCTTTCTTTCATATTGTGCGCTTCAGTATGAAGGAAAATGTACATAAGCTTCCTTGGCACTGGATGGAGGAAAATAGGTTTTGTACATATTCGTTGTCAAACTGTTAAGAAACAGTACTGCGCTTCTGAACGGGCGCGCTGCTATCGGGGTTCTTTTGTTGGTTCTGCCCTATCTGGCTTTAGTATGGTTTCCGACTTAAGGTTCAGATACGGAAATGAATGATTATTCTCCTTGGGAAGTTGTGGATGCCATGAAATGCTTGGTTTTTGTACCATTTCTATTCCCAGTGAACTCTTGCCCAAGGAACTTTGTCTGGATGAATATTCTGTGGACATTATGTTGTGTGATTCTCAGTTCAGTCGGTTGTGTATTAACCTTTATGTTTGGTCTCGAGATCATTTTGGGTGCTATTTTCTAAGCAAATGTTGTATTTGCGTGCAAGCTATGGCTGTTTTATTGATATCCCAAGTGTCCGCTAAAAGCAGGGGATTTTTAGATTATTATGGAAATGACGTGAATACATGCTCGCTAGTGGATTTTCAGAGGAAATATGAAGGAATTAAGTGAATTATCGATACCTTTTTGATATGTGGAAGTTTTATTGGCTAATGCTTAATAGTTGTCTTCTTTAAAACTGCACAAAGAATTTTCTAAAACAATAGACGTTCCTAGGCCTCACAGTTCAGTGTGCTAGATAGTTGCTGATATTAAATATAGAGGGTCTTTAATTTTGAGGCGAAGTGTATCGATAGTCATTTTCATGGATGTTATTAGAGTAGTCAGTATTTATTTAGTACTAAAATTTTAAATTAAAAATTGGGGCATTATTACTTTTAGCCTAACAGAATGCATATGTATACAAAAGGAATTTTACATACTTATACACTATTGAAAATTTTATTATCCTTCAAGTTTCACTTTAATTACCTTTTATATACAAAATTATCAACTATGTACATTTTTAGGGTTTGAGGATAATTAATCAATTCTTACAATCACTTCCACTGATCCCCACATTTCTCTCTTTGTATCTCACTCCCCTCCACGTTTCTCTCTTCACATCCCACCCCCTCTTCCCCATGTATCTTGCACAAGAGAGCATTACTTCCACCATTAAAAGCCATTAAAAAGCTTTGAAGTTTCAAATTTGAATTTGGGTTTTCAAAAAATATTACTTGTTTGAATGGGTGTTGTGGAAAATAATTGGTAATTTTCTCTATGTCTTTCTATCTTTCAATCCCTAATTTCAGTAATGTAAAGCAAAGGAAAAGAGAGCAACAATTCCATTATTGACAGCCATTAAAAAGCTTAAAAGCTTTGAATTCGAATTTGGGTTTTCAAAAATCATTATTTTTTTGGATTGGGTGTTGTTGCAAACAATTGAAAATATGATTTGAAGTTTATATCTCAATTTTGAGGGTGGTTTGGTGAAGATTAGATTTGATTTTTGTTGAATTTTAGATTGTTTTGGTGAAGATTAGACTTGATTTTGGTTGAATTTCAGATTGAAAGTCGAAGAAGAAGACGTGATATGCACTATATTTACGAAATTATAGTAAAATTGTAAAAAAATTATAGAAATAATATAAGAAAATTGTAGATAAGTTGTAGATATAGTGTAATATATAATTAGTTGTATAAAATTTATTTTTAGTATGTATAAATCAGATACAAAATATACAAGAGACATTGTATAAATTTTATATAAAATTTGTATTTAAGTTGTATGTTACTGTAGTTATATTTAACTTGATAGAAATAATGTGTGAAAGTTGTAAATAATTTGTATAATATATAATTAGTTGTATGAAATTTATTTTTACTGTGTATAAATCAAATACAAAATATACAAAAGACATATTGTATAAAATTTGTATTTAAGTTGTATGTTATTTAGTTGTAGTTAACTGGTAGAAATAATGTGTGAAAATTGTAGATAAGTTTATAATATATAATTAATTATATGAAATTTATTTTTACTATGTATAAATCAGATACAAAATATACAAAAGACATATTGTATAAAATTTGTATTTAAATGGTATGACATTGTAGTTGTTTATAACTGGGTAAAAATAATATAGATAAGTATATAATTGGGTAGAAATAATATTTTAGCTGTGCACTCGATGCAGTTACTTTTCTATATATCCCCCTATATTTTTCCTTTGCAGATTTAATACCAGAATGCTTGTATAACTTATCCACGAAACTGTCCTGGTCAAAATTACTAAATTAATATTCTTTTTTATTTTTGTGCTATGTTCGTGCTTTGAGAAGTTCTGTTTCAGTTCTATTCTTTTTGATTTGGGGATAAAAGTAATAGTAGAATGATTGATCTTGCTTGCGTTTTTTAATCTAAAAGGGTAACAAAATATTCAGACGGAGAAGACGATAATATTTCAGTCAATCAGAGGCTCACAAGTGTAATATGAAATATTAATAATTTTGTGGAGAAAAATATAAATCACGAAAAGCTGACCCCTTTACAAAAATTTGTAAGTATTTTCTTAAAATTTAAATTAAAAATTAAAATTCATCGTAACTAATTCTTAAATAGCAGCTCTTTAGAGCGGCTACCAGAAGAGCAACTACTTGGTGTCATTTTTGCTTAATCTTACTCTTCTATCAATATAAAAGTTTGAAGTAGGATTAAGTATTTTCTGGAGGGATAAGTTCACAAATACCTACCTAACACAAATAATTTATCCGCTTCTACTCATATCGAAGTATTATCCCGGTCTACCTATTTCATGGACCATTTAATACTTATTGATGATCAACACTATCCTTTTCTTTATTTATTTTTTCCTTTTGTTATATAATTAAAAAAAATAATAGAGTATTTTCCCCCTAATTTGTATCATATTTTTCTTTTTCCATATCAATTATAAAAAAAAAAAAACCTATATAGTATATCTTATTTATATTTTTCTTTTTATCTTTCATTTTTTTCTTTTTTTAAATATATGTGTTACTCAAAATATTTCTAGCACATATGATCCAAAATTATATATCATTATAATAAGATGATATATTAGTATAATAAAATGGCATATTAGTATTAAATGTTATTATAAAATACTTGTCATAATAGTATATCAAAACTGCAAACAAATATACCAAATAAGTATATTACTATTTTATGTTTTCTGACACCTACTTCTTAAACAATTAATATTATTTTTATAGAACTCTATAAGAAATTCATTTAAGAAAACATTTGCAAGGAACTAGTTGAAAAAAATTTAAAAAATTAAAAAATGATTTAAAAAATAGCACCTAGATAATTTAACAAATAGCAGTTGAAGTATACTATTATGGTATATTGTATACTATTACAACATACTGTTATAGTGTATTGCATTATTATAATATACTATAATATATTGTATACCATGACAGTATATTGTTGCAGTATAACTATATACTCCTACAGTATATTATATACCATAGCGGTATATTATTGGGTAATTGTGTTTTTCATACAGTATAGCTATATACTCTTCTAACATATTTGTATATCATAGCGGAATATTATTAGATAACTGCATTTTTCTTCGATTTTCAGCTTATAAATTCGATCTCAATCACCTCAGATCAACTCCAAATGAGATCAAATTTCAGTATGAACTTCTATACTATAAGCAATGTTTAATAATGCCCACTATGAATCAAACAAAAAATTTTCAAAATAAAAATTTTAAATTCAAGAGTTTCAAGCCCAACAATAATGGATATTCAAATACGCACAAAATTCAAATATGGGGAGCTTAATATATAACCACAACACATAGGTTCAGAAAAATAAATAAATACACAAAAGAAGAATATACTAATATAGAAAGAGGATTCTGGAGTGAGACTCATGTAAAATAATATGAAAACTTGTCTTTTGAAATTTATATAGAAAATTCTAAAAAAGAAATAAGGTAAATGCACGGGTATGTACTGAATTTTAATCATCCACTAAAAAGATTAATCTGTAGGTATTTTTTGAAAGGGAAAAGGAACGTCTGGAGTTGACTTTACTTGTTTAGAGAAATAAAAAAAGAAAAGGGGATTGGGTGCGGGTAAATAGTTTATGCCATATAAGTAGAAAAAGTAAATTCTTTGGGTTTAAGTATGTAAATAGTTTGAGCTTAATGAGTATAAAGCACATTTTTTAGAATAGATATTAGGGTAAAAACTTTAGGTTTCTAAAAAGTGCAGTACTGGACCCACCCGTAGAGACGGTTAACTTTTGACACCACCTATTATGATTACTTATATGAATAACGTGTTTTCACTTTTAATCACATTTAATGGTTAGTGTATTTTTCATGGCAACCATTTGTCTACTATGAAAATACGGTCTGAAGGAAGCTAAAATAATGTAGAAATCAACGGCATAGGCACAAAAATTAGTTGGGTTCTGAAAGAATCCGAAATTAGTTGCAAGCTCAGAATTGGAATCTGATCATTATCTTCTTCACAATATTTCTTCGTCAAAGGATCTTCGTGTCTCTGAAATTTCAGCATGTAATAGAAAGATTACACTTATGTTCCAAAAATGGTGCAAAAAGTAGATATACCAAGAACCAATTGAAGCACAACTCAAATTACAAAGCTGGTAGGATAAGTTTCCTCACTAAACTAAAGATATTACAAGAGTAATGCATTCATCTTACCGCATGAGTTGTACATTTACATATTGGAAACTACTGGGCTAAGTTATGTCCTTTACCAAGAATATCTGTAACTGTAATACAGTACCACAAATGAAAGTCACAACGTTGGTACAAAAAACCAAGAACCTTAAGCTGCAACTAGTGCTAAGACTCCTAGCCCCAGTCAAGATTATCTTTCCCTTTCAATTGCAAAGAACACAAGCATTGGGCGATACATTACAGTTTGTGCTTTAACCTGGACGACTCTGGTTAGTCTACTAGAACGAACCTTTACCCGTTAGTCTGAACTGAAATTTGGGAAATATCCAGCAAAACAACACACAAGACCATGTACTCAGTGGCCTCTTTGTTATCTTGGTGCTTGTTCGGACCCTGAAGCTCCGACAGATGGAGCGGTTGGCATACCATTTGCTGATCCATTTTCAAGTGGCGGAGGGACCCCCCATTTGCCTTCAGATTCAAGTGGTTCGAAAACATGAACACTACCATCTGACAAACCTAATGCGAACTGGTTTGGATCTTGCGGATGTGCTGCAACTACAACTGGGTGGACATTCGAATTGCTGCACAAAATATACAAGGTTTTTAAAAAATTACTTCAAATATCAGAGACAAAATCTGTTCGCCAATTGACCATGTATCCTCACATTATTTCCCGAGGATATCAGACAGAGAAAATTACTTATTGTGAGGACTCGGGATGCAAAGAAGTAACAAAAATCAAACACCTGAAACATAGTATTTGGAGGGATATTCCTGTGATGCTACAGATGATAATCCTGGCAGTCAGACGCCCCACTTCATTGATAATAAATGATATTACAAATACATAATTGCAAAATGAATTATTTTGGAATATCTATTGCACGTGGTCAATATTTTGAAGAAAGAATATGGTCTAGAATGGTGAACTTTGTAGTCCTCTTGAATGCATTAAATTTACGTTTCAACATAGCCTATGCATTGGTTAATGTCTTTGTACCAATGGCCAAACCTGTGGTTTTTTTTGGGTGACAAGTTGCAGTTCAGACTTCAAGCCTGGATATTGCTCTGATACTGATTTCACTATTCTATCTCATGAAGGTCTAAAGTGGAGGCAGAATCTCTTAGAATTAGAGCAGTAAATAAGTTAGCAGCGCAGGAAAAATACCTAATACTTGGTGATAGATAAGCTGAAGGAATAATACGGCATCGCATATGGAGGGGCGTAAAAGTGAATACGCAAACAGTTGCATCCAAGAAACTGGCATATATCAGCTGGCTATCACACGAGAATGTCGCATGAGAAATAGGGGCAGCACTTTCACGTGGAACCCACTGTAGAAGAAGATATTATGTATTAATGTTGAGATCAAGCGGCATTTGAATAACCAACTGCAGTCAGAAAGAGGACTTACCTGCTTTACACATTCCAATTTTGTAGTTTCATATATAGCAATCTGCGCCTCATGCACAACCAGGAAATGAGTTTGGTCCTGATGAAACTGCACTCTGGTATCTGACTGAGATGTTGATCTCCCCAGCAGCTGCAAGGATCTAGCTCTCTGCTTTTCCCACCCATCGGTGCTCCATACACACAGCTGTACAGAAGCAGATGAAGTTGATGAATACAAATGGATAAGAGTACAGAGAAATATATAAAATGTTCCTCTAAAGAGTGCCAGAAATGCAGAATGATAAATTTGATAGATTAATTGAATGATATTTGAAAAGGATATTTGCCTTGGCATTTGTCATCAACGGAAGACGTTAAAAATGTCAGATAACTAAACATGACTGCGAAAGGGAGATTACGCAAAAGGAGATAACCTGCAATATACTCCTCCGCTCATCTTAGGCTATATATTATAGATTTTGGTGTCTCCCAAAATGCTTGAAGCACTTCTAAAACAATAATTTCATGTATGATTTTGAGGATCTTCAAAAAATCAGAACTCGCTCAGCTCTTATAAAGAGCATGAAATGATCTTATTCTCCATCAAGCTTCTAAATACAACTAAAATATTTATCATCTTCTAATATGAAATGCAGTGAGATTACTTCTAATTCCCATGCCTAGTTGATTTGCTTAGTATTGAATCAGATGGAGGGTGTTATGCATTATATGCAACACTGTTGGTAGAGAAAATGCAATCTATCATATACATGTATTCTCCACATTAATCTTGAGAGTAGTCTAATTAATCACTGAGAAGCAAGTCAAATAGTACATGATAGAAGAGTATCAAGCCATTAACCTGAGAATCAGCTCCTGAAGAAACCAGCACATTAAGCGAATGAGAGAAGGCGAGACCAGTTATCCTTTTAGAGTGGCCTTTAAGCTTGCTTTTAACCTTCATCAAGATATTGACATCTAGTGAATAACGATATATGGTAACTGGCCCAAAAACATGAAATTCTGATGACTGCCAATAACAGCAAAAGCTTCTTAGTTATCTCTATCATACCTCATCCACTCGAACATTATATATCTGGATGGTAGAATCATCCATGCCAATAGCGATAATGTTATTATCTTGAGGATGGAATGCTAGAAAAGTTGCTGCTGGAGGTGGGGGCATGAAAGTCGTCATTGTCTGCATCCAGAAGAAAATTCAAAATTCAACACCTGATCTCTGGGTAACTGTAGAAATAAAACAAGACAATCTTCCTATACCTTGAATGTCATCATATTGAACAAGGAAATCTTTCCTCCAGATGCTGACATCACATAAGAGTCATTCTTGGACAAAGCAAAGCAGGAAACAGCTTCCTCATGGTTTGGTTCGGTCACATCATTTGTCATTAGGATGCCACTTGAAGGTTGCCACAATTGAGGTGATACACTGGCTGTTGCCTAAACAAAGATTACCTCACTCCTCAGAATCACTTCTTTACCAAATGGAGGAAAGCAATAATTTTCGTGTGCATTTACCTTTCCACTGGAATTGCGTTCATTTCTTTGCCACTTCCAAAGCAGGTGAATAGCATTTGATGCTAATGCTAAGATAGCATTACCAGTGTTTGTATATATTAACCTTGATATCTGTAGTAATCAGCATTAAATCAGATCAGGAAACTCTGAAATCAAAACTAATACAGTTGAAACAAACCAGGCAAGACATATTGATAACTCTCCAGGTCAGTATTGTTTCCAGTGAGAGTTCTATGCGAATTTTCTGTTAACTGATACAATGTCTTACATCCAGGTTGCATAATAATGGAAACACAACGGCATGCTACCGAATTGAGTGGGTGGGTGGGTTGTGGGGGGGGGGGGGGGGGGCACAATTAAGTAGAAAATAGAGGTAAACATGAAAATAGAGGTAAACATGAAAATAGAGGTAAACATGAAATGCTAAGCAGAAGTTTAGTTACTGTTGCTAGTCCTAAGTTGGACAGTAGTACAGTTGCAAAATCGTTTCAGGCATAAACTTTAGAGGCCTTTTTACCTACTTGAAAAGATAAAGATTTTTCTCTACTCTGGACAATCTGAAGGAATAAAGATGAAGGCCCTATGGAGGTGCAGAAAATGATACTTGAATATCCGGAGATATGAACTTGAACAATCTATTAGGAAAAGAAAAGAGACTAAAACACAGAATGTCAAGGTGCTAGATTTTGTTCAAAAGGCTTTAGACCTCCATGACATTGTGATTGATGACCTTGATGGACTTGCATTGCACTTTAGAATCACATTCAGTGACCAAGAAACGGAAAAGAGAGGGCACAAAATCAATATATTCCCCTGGCATGTTGTCCTGTGGTTCATTTCCTCTCAATTAACCTAATAACTTCATTTGCTGATGGCATGTTGTCTTACCACACCTTGATAATGTCAATTGATGCACAAAGGAAACTTTTAAACTTGAAGGGACAAGCCCTTACTGAATGTACATCAAATTTTATACATGAATTATCTGTTATTTGTATGTTCAATGGAAAAAAATTTCCTCAAGAAGAAATAAAAAAATGGATAAGTTTCCAGAGTCCAAAAAATAAGATAAGAAAAACAATCCAATTAGATATCCCATGAATCAAGAGATATGGAGTTTATACCTTAGTCACTCTGAGGTTCTCAGGAAGCTTCAAGGACCGGCACTGTGATGGTTCAGTAATTTCAGTGAGCTTCCATATCTTAGATTTATCATTAGGCTCTTCAACAATCCGGGGTTTTACATCCACTGTATTTCTTGCATCTCCATTCTTACAAAGTCAATACGATGTAAAGAATATAAATTAGCAGATGATATTGACAAGAAAACCAGGTAAGACTTCTAGTGTGTCCTCCACCTTTGAACAACAGAACGAGTAACTAGGGGAAAAGTGAGTGTGGACTGTGGATATGCATATATATAGTTTTTCCATGGGCCTACGATCTATGTCAATAAACAAAAACTTCTTTGCATAGTTTACATTTGGGAGTAATATTTACAAACCATTCCAGAGATGCCAACACCAGAGGTCACCCTGTCTGCAAATCCAGAACTGCTTGCTGATATTTGATTTACTGTGGGCTGCATGGCATTAAAGCAAAGCATATCCTGGTCATCTTTGTGTTAAAAGAAAAAGGAGGGAACCTGAATTGAATATTTATATAAATGGGGTTAGAAGTACCTTTGCACTTTCAGATGCCCTGGAAGCATCATAAGCTAGGTTCTCAAAAGTACGAACTAAACGAATACCATCACTATTTGCCAAAATCTTTATACCATTTTCATTAGCAGAAACAGCCAATAGAGAACCGTCCTTGTTAAATCGAATTCGAGGGCTTGCCTTTAATTAATATAATAAGAAAAAGCAGTTAGACCATAGTAGAATACAACAATTTTCTCAGAAAATCTCAAATTTAACTTACTGGAAGACCTCCATCAGCATCAATACTGGTCAGGAGTTGAACATGGTCCATATCCCAGAATTTGATCGAGAAATCATCACCAGCTGCCAAAAATCTATTTTTAGTTGTATCAAATTGTACAACACCCAACGATCTTTTCCGAAAACCTAGATATGTTCTCTTAACAGCCCCTTCACTTTCGTTCCACTCAACAATGTGCGACTCCCCATCTTTGCTGGTTCCACATGAAAATAGTCTGCAATTTTTCCGCCACCCACCCCCATCCAAAAGGGAAAAGAGAAAAATGTGAGATCGGAGAAAAAGCTATTGTCCCCAAGTGACTTCAGCAAACTATGTAAAGTAGCAATAATGCAATGCATCAACAAAATCAACCTAGTTCCGTCGGCACTGTATGCCATTGTTGTGCACCAACGGCCAGGAGCATCATAATCTACTCGAGATCCCAAATTATCATATAGCCATGCTTTTATCTTTCCATCTAATGCTGTTGAGAAAATAAACTGAAGAAGAACAGAGGTCATCAACACAAGTACAAATGTGCAGACACCTAAACCTTTTGTAGTGTACAAAAGACATCATGACGTCCTGATCAACAAAAGAAAGAAGACATCAAGATGGTATCCATACCTGAATGTTCTCTTTATGGTGAGGGCACACAGAGTACACAGGAGCCTCATGACCCTCGAATGTGTATTGTTTTGCACCAGATGTGGCATCCCAAACCTAGAAATTAGCAAGTGTTGGAAAGAACTAGCTATTATTCAACTACCAAAAAATGTTGTTCAGAGGCAACAAATACATATATTTATGCCTAGCCAACCTTTATAGTTTTGTCGTCTCCACATGTTATAACACAAAGCTGCTTATTAGGGTGAGAGAATGCAAGATCATTTACGCCTCCAGCATGAGCATCAATCTGCAAAAGCATTATCAGTCAAACCTGCAAACTTACTCAACATTTATCACCAGGGCAAGAGTCATGGAATGCCACCACAGTTTACCTCCAAATGCTGACGAATATCATCATTCCCATGATAAGAATATATTTGAACAATGTGCCTAGAGTACGCAACCCCTGCTCAATAGAAAGATGGTCATTCTAAAAGATCATTCAACTTCTTTTGACGGCGAAATACAGTAAGATTGGAAATGTGCTTTTCATGAAAGCTTACCAAATAATGAACCATCGGGGCTCCATATAACACGGTTAACTGAGACACCAGGATCTTTTACCAAAGCAGTCTGAGTTCAGTTGGGAAATTATTTTGATCAGATTAGATGAATCTCACTTAACTTAGGGTGATCAGTTCTACCTATGGAAAAAAGATCAAACCTGTAACGGCATTGAACATGCACCCAAGTCCCAGACTTTGAAGTTTCTCAACACCAGTCTCTCCCTAGAACCAACTTCCCACAATGCAATATCTCCAACATTCGTGCCGACTAGTTTGTCACACGGAAAGATATGATTAATGCAAACAGCCAAAAAGAGCCAAAAAGTAGGTAGACACCAGTATGTTAATAAAGAAGAGCATTCAGATGATGCAGACCTAGAAGCAACGTCTGCTGAGAAGGATGAAAATCCATGCTCATGGGAGATGATCCCTGGTTTAAAGTTCGTGCAACAGTCTTGGGCAGGTCATCAGGTACACTAAGAGCTTGATTATGACCTTGCCCCGGAAATGATATAGGCAGTACATTGACAGGAAGATTAACCTGTATTATGAACAATTTAAAAAAAAAGTAAAACAACAGTAGAGAATTTGAATATTGCTGACTGAATGATTGAAAAATTGGGAGAGTCTACTACCTCATCAGATATTCCAAGTGACCTAGTTCTTTTGGCAACATGATCAGATTCCCCAGATGGATAATCAATGGAAGGATTTGTTGGTGGAGTCCTGGGATGTTTAAGGGAAGCTACAACGGGTAATGAAGAAACTCAAAGTTAAAAGAGCAAGAATAACCTATAGAAAATCTTATGGAGTAGTTGTTTCATGTGAAGGCCAAACTCTTTGTTTTTTTTTGGGGGGGTGGGGGGTTTGGGGGGGTCAAACAAATTTGTTAATCCATCAGACCAATTTCATTCACTTTGATTTTCTGATTCCTAGATCTCAATACGAGTTCATATGATTTATTCAAGAAAAATGCTCAGAAACATAATTTTTCAAAATCGACCAGAACTGGAAAAGAAAAATCACAACTCTATCTGTATGCAGCAATAAGAGATCAATCAATTCCTCATGCCAACTTGCGATTAGACTGTACTTATGTAAAAGCACTATCATCATGATTAGGTGATAGCTGATGGATGAGCATTTTAAGCCTTTCTTTATTCCCAATTGCATATCTGAACATACTTATGAATGCCATCAACCAAGTGAAGAATGATTTGTAACAATCAAAATGCTCGATAAAAAAGATAGCACCAAGTACCGGCATATCTCCATATTCAGTTGCTTATTAAGGGAAAACAAAAGAGTCATTCACCCCATCTAAGTAACCATTAAGTGATACCTGCAATAGATGAAGAACCAAGACCCATAGGTCCACCAGAAACTGCTGGATGAGCTACAGTCGGTGTGTTGGACATCCAACCAGCAAGTGGAGCTGCCACAGGTGGTGGCCCAGGTTGGAAAGGCTGAATAAAGTTTGTAATAGATAAGCAAAAATCTTATAGGTTCAACATAATTAGCAAGTAAGCTCTAGAAAGACCAACCCCATGTGCACCAAGAGGAGGAAAGCTGCCAGGTTTTGGCACTGATCCAAGCAACGGATTGTTTGCAGGTGATGGAGCACGAGCACCATTTGGTTGTCCGCAAGAATGATCCACAAAAAGAGTTTTAATATCTGGATTTGGTCTAGGATTTTTACAAAGTTGGTGCTGCCAATTTAGGCTGCAGCATGCATTCGTCGTCAGTTCCCAATTTATAAAAACCTAGTATTGCTAGTTTACTTGAATAATCACAGGCAGGTTACGTTGATGGTGACTAATACTTTCATAATTTTAAGCAAATTATTTGGAACAATATCATGAGTAGCTTACATTGCATAGCACTTAGGTCCAAGAGGACCTTTAGCTCAAGTTGTGATGTGCACAAGTAAATACAAGATAGCTAAGTTAGGCTTGGGAGAGTATGCTCTGGTAGTGCATTTAGGCCACTATATCTTTCAAAACATACTGAAAAGAGAATGCTCTGGTAGTGCATTTAGGCCACTATATTTTCAAAACAGATACTGAAGTTTCACATGGACGTCACCTTTGGTTAATCAAAGTTCGTAATCTTGAATTTTTGAGGTTTGGAAACTGCAATTTGTCACGAAACAATGGATTTGCTTCAATAAGCTTCTTGAGCTCAACCAACATGATAGCTCGTGCAGATTTAGTATCTCCATACTTGGACAGCTGTTCATTCTCCCTACAAATTGATCAAGCCACTTAATTACACGTTTGAAAGGGTCATATATTCATACCTATCCAAAGAAAAGGGTTTTATATTCATTGACAATTTATATGAAGGCAAAACCTGAAATTCTCTAGTGTTAACAGCTGAGTGATCTCCTTAAAAAGCTCCTCATTGAATGATGCAAAAACTTTAAGATCTTTTACAAGAATTTCAACACCCTTGGACCGGTCACGCCTATTACAAAGTCAATTTACCCAATTTCATCAATATGTAAAATCTGGAGAAAGCAAAATTATTCCTCAAAAAAGATAAAATCTTACTTGTCCAATGCCTCAAGATACTTTTGCTTCCTTATTTCGAAGAAAATTTTCATGGAATAACGGTTATCGTCCACTTTGGTAAAACCAGAGAGATACTTTTCAACTTCATCCCAGTTACCATTATGCACTTCATCTTCAAAGTACTTCATGTTAAAGAAAAAGCCAGATTCTTGTTCAAGTCTATAGCAACAAAAAAAGGGCCTTTTAGAAATCCGAATGTGGAAAATTAACTGCTCATCAGTGTGTAAATCGTTAAAATGGAAACGTTAGAAATTGAAAAAAGGTACATACTTGTGAACAGATTCTTTGAACTTTTCCTCATCTAGAAACTGTAAAATCAAGAATACAAGTTCTCTGCTGAGAGATGACATTGCAACTACTTTGTCTTCAAGCCCAGAGGAAAGTATGAAAAAACCGTGTGTTTGCAGATCTGCAAAATTCCATAAAATGAATTTCTTAACTAAAAACTCCAGAGATATTAATAAATAATAATAAACAAATAACTAACCCATATGATTATATATGTTGTCCAGCACATACTAACTTTATATTAAATCATTAAAATATCTAAGCATTTAATAATTGCCGGACACAAGCCCCGAAACTCAAATAAAATAAAGTAACTGTTCAAAAATTAAACTAATCCCCAAAATATTAAAAGTAAAAAATGAAAAAATGAAAGGAGATCCAACGAATTTAAACCTAAAAAAACTCAAACCAGAATCCGATCATTGAACTGATCTTCTTCAATCTAACGAGAAACACAACTCCATTTAGCATTCACCGACGCAGCTGATGTAGAAAGTAGAACAACCCAAAAAAATAGAAGATTTTTTTTTTCAAACACACAAAAAGCAGCTTTAAATCGAGTGAAGAAATCGAAGATACAAAGTTTGACGCAAATGAAAACCAAAAGCGAGAGAGAGAAAGTGGAGAAATTAAAGCGAAAAGCAAAGACTGGGAAAAAGTAAATATTCCATAAAAATCTATAGAGACATATATTTAAAATAGTACAGTGGGTTACAGAGAAGAGTAAAGGAGGTTTACCTTAAAGAACAAATAGATCCATGGAAGAGAAAAAGAAGAAGAAAACCCCACAAACGACGAGCTCGAGGAGACGCTGAATTGCTATATATCCTTCTCTCTCTCTCTCTCTCTCTCTAAATATAGAACTCTATTAATGTGTGTGTGTGTGTGTGTTTTTCCTACTACCCCTTTTAATCTCTACTCTATATTTCGCGAGAAAATGAAAATATACCCTTTGGCCACAATACTTGCAGGAAAATTGTGGTTTCTATAGGAACACATAGTTGACGATAGGCGATATTAGTTATCGGATAAGTAAAACTGCTTATCATAGAGAAGCAGAAGTACGATTCAATAAGTACAGTCTCAGTGGGACCGGCAAAGCCGGCTACATTTTGTTCGAGTTAATCGGCTTGGATAAACCGCTGCCAGCTGTCTCCACTTCAGCTCGAATACCATTTTTTCATTTTAACTAGTCCCCGTCTCATAAGTCGTTGTTACTAAAAATAATTATCTCAAATTATTTATTACTTTAAAAGTTTAAGATAAAATATATTTTTTTTCTTTTTTACCCTTAATAATAATTATTCTTAAAGATGATACAAACACCTCAATTATAGATAACTTTGTACATATATCAAGGAAAAAGAAAAATATTAAGACGCGAATAAGAGTAAAGTAGTCAAAATCACAATCTAATTAATTTTTCTTAAGGAACGTGTCGAGAGAATCATGACAAATAATATGAGACGAAGGGAGTTATTTGCAATCATGTCGTGTAAAATACTCCTTGCGGTTCATTTAAATTGATTTTTTGACTGTTTTTACAAGTATTAAGAAACTTACATTTCATCATTTACTTAATACATAAAATTAGTAATATTGACTTTAATTCTTTCATTGAATATATCATGCACCTAGGTTCTTTACTCCAATGATAATTTTGGAAGAAAAAAATTTAATTCTTTTTTTATATTTAAAAAATTAAATATTATGGACTACAAGAAAAAAACTAAAAAATTAATTAAAGTAGATCCGGAAAAATACCGCTTAAATAAAGGAAAAAGTTCTATAATTGTGAAATTTTATTTATCCCGCAACGATACTTGATTGATTAATTGGCACGAATATTAATTGTTT
The DNA here is from genome assembly GCA_005239505.1 of Nicotiana paniculata. Lineage (NCBI taxonomy): Eukaryota > Viridiplantae > Streptophyta > Magnoliopsida > Solanales > Solanaceae > Nicotiana > Nicotiana paniculata. Next base: position 11,642 of record MDKI01254405.1, on the reverse strand, counting down.
TTTGGTCCGAACATTGACTTGGTTTAAAATATGGTTGCCACGTGGCACTTGTTTGAACAGTCTGATTTTACCCAGTTAATGTTTTATGAAATCAGACGGCCAGAAATTAAGGAAAGCATACAGCAAAACCTTACAGACTTTCAGATCCTCTTCTAGGAAACGACGAAATTTCTCGGATGTGGCTCTTAATTTTTGAGGTCCAAGTTGAGCCAAGATTTACAGAATTGCCATCCTACTCAATTTAGTATCTCGAGAAGGGTTCAAAATGGGTGAAAAGGACAGCCTATTTATTCGCGATAAACTTGTGATATTTTGGAAGAGTTAATGGCTTGAAAATCTCAAACCCTTTTTAATGGGCCAGATAAAGAAGAGTGTGTACGGTTTTTCTCGCGCGAGTAGGAATCTAATGGGTTGATGAGTTCCATAAACGGTAAAATCAACTAGATGCCGATAAATAAATGCATATTATCCAACAGCATTAAAGAATCATTGAATGGCCGTTCGCTCACGCGCCGCACAGTGCATCTGCATGTCAACTACCACAATAACATTTGTCCTATCAGCTTATTTAATGACAATATAAAAAGGTTGAGTTTTTTTTTTTTTAATTATGTGGATTCTTTATTCGGATAATAATAGTAGTATTGCTCACCTTAAGGTTACGCATAATTTGATAAATACCGAATGTATCATATCCAAACAAATAAAAAATAACAATCCAATATAGTTTCATAAATGGGGTTTGGGGAGGATAGTATGTACGCAGACGTTACCTCTACCTCGATGGGATAGAGAGATTGTTTCCGATAGACCCTCGACTCAAGAAGACGAAAAGACAAAAGAGACAATATATCAGTACCATCATGGAAATAATAACAACAACACAAGAACCAGCGAATAGATGAAAGGCAAAAATAATGACCAGTAAATAAGGTCTGACACTATGAAAACGGAGGAGTAGTGCAAACACAACACTCACCATTAGCAGTCTAAGACTAAATCCTATCAGCCTAGCCTCACACTGGTGACTAAATATGTTCAACTACCTCCTAACCCACAACATTAATGCTCGACCTCCACAACTTCCTATCGAGTGCCATGTCATCGGAGATCTGAAGTCTCGCCATATCCGGTTTGATCACCTCTCCAAATTTTGGTATTTGGCATTCGATATTTTGATATTCGGTATGGTATTTGGTTTAATTTTTAAAAAATATTGGTATTGGGTATAGTATTTGGTATTTTAAAATGAAATATCGATATCGTACCGGAATATATATTATATTACACAATACACATATTATTAATTATAACATAAATATAAAAATCTAAAATTTTACTTTTATTCTCTAAGTTCATCAATTAGCTCGAAGCAAGTAATAAGACATTTCTAATGATCAAAATTATTCTTTTATGTACAGTTTTCTCTCATGTTGATATTTGTTAGTTTTGGACAAAACTTTTGTCAACAAATATTTTTAGTTTTGTACTTTTGAGTTAGTTAGAATATTATTGTCTATGACACACTAGTTAGTATTCAAACCGAATAAATCGAAGTTACCAAATTGAATAAACCGAAATCGAACGGAGAACAATCGAACCATACGTAATTTAATTAGGTACGGTATTGATATTGCATTTTATGAAATCGAATAACAAAAATACTGAACTAAAATATTTAAATACCGTACCGCTCCGACCGACGAACACTCCTAGCTCAACTTAATCGATTCAATAATGAGTACTATGTAATATAATATAGGAAATACATCTGCCTACGTACTTTTTGTTTTATAAAATATATTTATACAATAAAAGGGAAGTCTCATGTACCTCTTATAGTAGAGTATATATAATATATTTGTAATAGTTTGTGGGGTCAACATTTTGACATGACATTTACTTTATAACACATTACATACTACGTTCGCTATATTTGGTATTTAACTGTCCAAATACTGAGCTTATCAATCATGTTATATGCTTGTTTCATTTTAATTTATGTGTCTTATTTTTTTACTTTTAGAAAATTTGAGCTATTCAGTATTCTTGTTAATACAAAATCCTGTAAAAGGTAAAATGAAACTAACATACTTCCTTTGTCACCATTTTAGTCTGTCTCAAAATGAATATTATTTTTTCTTATTTAAATATAATTTACCTATAAAATTTTTATTTTAAAATTATGAAATAATTTATAGTCACATAAATATATATAATTTTAAAAATATTATTTTTTTAAAAATTTCGTATTGAGTCAAACAAACTAGGACAAAGTGAGTAAAAAAATTAGAGAGTAAGTCAACCGTAACATGAAGGATGGACTAAGATTTCACTACCTTATCTGGAAATGACAGCATTACGAAATTGACACTTAGGTGGCATTTGAATTGAAAGTCGGAAAAGGGTCAAAAATATTTTTGAATTATTTGAAATAGTTTAAAAATACTTTCCGCTTATTAAAAATATCCCTGTTGTTTATATTTTGGACCATAAATGACCCTTAAATCGTTAGTCTTGCCATTAAAACTGACATGGCGGTTCAACCGGGTTAGATTTGCTTAAATGACCATCCACTTAAGCAATCCAGCATGTCAAATTATTTTCTGGGAAAAAAAATATTTTTTTAGAAAATTTTATTAAAATAAAAAATCAACACTTATTCAGAAAAAAGGTGAAAAATTTCCGAAAAATTATTTATTTTGGAATTTTTTTTATTAAAATATAAAATCAATACTTATTCCGAAAAAAGTAAAAAAATTCAGAAAAAATATTTTTGATTGGGGTTTATGATTTGACTAAAAAAACTCCATTGTTCTCTTTAGTGAATTTATAATTAGTTTGATCTAAATTTTTAGATGATTATCTGTTATAACTTCACAAAAGGTACACCTCTACTATAAGTATCAGTTAGTTCACATGAAGTTCTTATAATATTTGGAGTTTTCAAAATTTTCAAAAATTCCGAAATTCAACTTCAAGTGAAATTTAAAATTTTCACGGTCGAACACTTATTCCGAAAAAAGTAAAGTATCAGGAACAATATAATAAAGCACGTTCCAAAATAATTTATTTTGTATATTATATATAATATTTGAATAAACAAATATTTTTTTTAGAATTTTTTTTACTTTTTTCGAAATAAGTGTTGATTTTCTATTTTGATAAAAAAGTTATGAAATAAATAATTTTCTTGAAATTTTTTTACTTTTTTCAAAATAAGTGTTGATGTTGTATTTTAATAAAAATTTCTGGAAAAATAATTTTTCCGAAATAATAATTTTGCCATGCTATATGCTTAGGTGGATGGTCAGGTAAGCAAATCTAACCCAGTTAACTGTCATGTCAGTTTTAATGGCAAGACTAACGGTTTAAGGGACATTTATGATAAAAAACATAGACGACAAGGAGGAAACTTAGTGAAACTTTTTTTATTTTTTCATTTAATAGATGTAGTACTAATACAGATGAATAAAATACAGTAACTGTAATGACAAATCGATCTAACACCTCGTTAAAGCTACGGGCTAACATAATTCAAACTCAGCTGGTATTTTCTTTTATTTTTATTTTATAAAAACATCGCCGTGGAAAAAAAGAAGTGCTTGCTCTTGTCATATTTCTTCGACTATGTATTGCCGACAAAGGAAATGGTGGGTCAGAATAATGTTGCGATTGACACGTGCGGTTTTAGCCTTTAATTTCTTAATTTACGAGATTATTAATACAAAACAAGGATAAAAAAAGATTGTGGTGGAGTGGTAAGTACTCCTTCATCCTTAACGAAAGGTTTCGGGTTCGTGTCTCTGGGTATGACAATGAAACTTTCCGGTACAACTTTAATTAGGCCCAACATAAATACCGGACACCACGTGAGAAACAAAAAAAAAAATAAAAAATAAAATAAGGAAAGAACCAACAGTATCTGTAGCAGTAAGTCACTGAAATGTGTAACATAGTCCATACACATTATAATATCTAGGTGTGGTTACTTGACCTGATTAAGAATTCCCTTTGTCGTTTACCTTTATTATTATTTTCTTTTATAAATAAATGCCTTCCTCTTATTACGGCCAAAACCATAAAACACATATTCTGTTTGATCAAAAAATGATTATTTTTAGTTAAATTAATTAATCGGTTATTAAAAAAGTTAATCCAAATTAAAGTTAATAACTTCATATTTAAGGTTAGTGATGTAAATAATGTAGACAATGGCGAGACAGATTTAATGCACTAAGTATTTAATGCTTCGCATGCAGTAATTTGTTAGAAATATCAGATATTAAATGGCACAAAATGAAAATAAAAAGGAAGATTCATCTAATCTTGAATGAGATTGATGATTCATTCCTCTGACAATGATGCATGACAAGAATATATGAGAATATTAAAGACTTTTTCGGATCTAGTAGAAATGACAACGAATAATCCAAAAAGACGAATCTCTTCAGAAATGTGTTCTTTGTATTTATCTAGAGAACTTGCTTTTCAAAAGGGTTCTTATCACTTAGAATATTACATGACTTTTGTCTTATCTCCCATTCTATTTATATGAGATATTCCCGAAGAACCCTAAAAGTATAAATAGAGATGATATTCAATAGAATATTCCCTTTGAAGATCCCAATACAAAACTAATCATTACTGCCACCCACACTACTCGACCTCGACCATGATTGACCGCTTGACGACATGTTTTGTTAATCACTGGTCGACCTCGATCAAATTGCTCATGATAATCACCTATTCGTGCTAAATTTTTTCCGTCGAATTTCGACCAATACAATAGTCATATTGACTTTGGATCAAATCAATAAATGATAGACATCTGTTGAATAATCTTTGTCGACGAAACATATAAAAGATCTTCTTTTTAATTTGTAATTGTTACTGTGCAAACCTAAGGGCAGCAAATTCAGGTTCGATACGTTATTACAAATATTTATCTTTCTAAGTAAACCGATGTATCTAATTTGATATTAAAATTGAATATGAAACATATTCATATATCTCATAGAAATAAGCAGCATCAAATTAACATCCAACTAACTATCCAACGGTGGTTAGCATTCTATAAAATAGATGTAAACCTTACAGATTATTGTTCAAATTTCAACATAGATAAAATATTAAGTGATTTAGTTTTTTAATAATATATATATATATATAAAAGCTCAGCAAAATTACCTATACTTGATGGGAGAAGCAATATACATTGAAATATCAAATGTGCTTTCATACTGATCGGATATTCCAATTATAAAAGGCAGTTCGATGCACAAAGTATCCCGCATTCACGTAAAATTTGGGAAGGATCGCACTTCAAGAGGTGTGATACTACCGTATAGGGTAAAATATACCATGATAAGTGGTTGCATAAGAGAGTGACACGTGGAGCCGAAGGGGAGGATAGTTAAAACCGAAAATAATTGTTCCATTTGTCACAGGAAATAATGACGCTTATAAAGATGCAATAAATACCTGCTGCCCGGTAGCATTTAATGGAGAATATTCCACAGTATTTAGTACATTGCCCGTTACAAAAAATTTGTCATTTATATTCACCGTTACACATTCTTCAATGACCCTCATAATTGACGTTAAAGAAGTGCATGATCCTAGGACCTTGTTCCCTAGATGCAACTATAAATAGTGAGGCTTTGTTATCGTTGTAAATGACACGAGTTTTCTGGAAAACTTATGCTATAATCAATCAAAACCTTATATATTTTTATCTTCTTACTTCTTGATTTCATTGCTATTGTGCCCGGAAGCCATCCTCCCGGAATTACTATTTCTGCTATTTTGTTTCCATTTAAGGCTAAGTATTGCATATTTCTTCAATTATTTTATTATTTCGGAATCGAATTAATTCACTTTTCTAGAAACCACGTATAAATTCAATTGTACCATTTTATGGGTAAACAACTACTTAATCCAAAGATTAATAGCTATTTCTATTGCTCAAACCCATGATCTATATGTCAAAGAGATACATTATCGTTCGAACACTACCATTATCAGAAATAAAAATAATGAAACAACATCAAATGACTTTCACATCCATAATTCTCGGCCCATTTGTCATTTATGTTCACCATTACACATTCTTCAATGGCCCTCATAATTGACATTAAAGAAGGGCATGATCCTAGGACCTTGTTCTCTAGGTGCATCTATCTATAGTGAGCTCTGTTATCATTGTAAATGACATGAATTTTCTGGCAATCTTATACTATAATCAATTCAATGCTTTGTATAATTTTATCTTCTTACTTCTTGATTTCATTGCTAGTGTGCCCGAAGCCCTGCTCCCGGGATTATTGTTTCTGCTATTTTGTCTTTATTTCAAGGCTAAGTATTGCATATTTCTTTAATTATTTTATTATTTTGGGCGAATTAATTCACTTGTCTTGAAACCACGTATAAATTCAATTATATTGTTTTAGGGGTAAACATTTAGCGCCCACCGTGGGGCCTAGACATGCATGTAATTAACATTGCCTCTTTTACTTACGTGCTTTGATTATTTGTCTTAGCAAAAAGTCACAAAAATGGCAGATAATGGTGTTAACAACACACACAATCTTGAGGCCTAAAGAGACAAGCCTCACCATGAGGATTCAGTCAGCCACACCCGCAATAAGGGAGATGACGCTACGTCGGGCCATGACAGGAGGTATCCGCGATATGTTCGGGAGGCAACTCCCGATGATGCAGAAGAAGAGCATGTTATTGAAGCGGTAAAGGTCCTACAAGAGCAACAAGCAGTCATTCTAGGTCATCTCACACGGCATGATATGGTTATGCTAGAATTAAAGTCCGCGTTATCGGGGGCTTCCAATAACGCGAATGGATGAGGTCTAGTTCCTCCCGGTGCTCTAGTGAATCAAACAACGCAGAGGGTAGACAACAACACTCCGAGGGGCGAGGTTGGCTCCGATGGGGATGGGGTGAGCGGATCTGGCCCCCACAAGGAGAATGATCCCTTCAAGAACGAACTCTTATAATTTATGAGGGAAGTAAACTCCCGCATCGACAAGATCCCGGGTGCACCATCAGTGCTGAAAGGGCCAAACTCAAAGAAGTACACTCGGTTTCCATACAAACCTAGCGCAACACCAGGAAGGTGCATGCCCGAAATGCCGACGTATTCAGAATTGCACAACGAGAGTCCAAGTTGCTACGGGAATTCGTCACCCGATTCCAAAAGGAGAGGATGTTGCTCACGGCTATTCCGGATGAATGGGCGGCTGAAGCACCAAGGTTTTGAATCCGAGAAGTTCTGGCGCTTCCAAAATTTGAAGGAATTCTTGCTTGAGTTCCAAGAGATGACTTGGGTGAATGTCCACAACCGGTACGAGTCAAAGATAAGGATTTAAGACGATCAGATCGGCTTCCCATCGTTGGCAAAAGGACGAGAAAAGAATAAGGAAAATCAAAAGACGATTTTGACAGTAGACAGTATTCGAGGGGCCAATTTTTGCCCCACAAATGGAACGAAGGACACGACAGAGGTTTCTGGCCGGCAGACAGGTTCATTACCAACAGAAGAACTAATCGCGGTCAGAGCAACAGATCCTTGCAGGACGAAGAAGCATCAGGTACACGAGATCCTTCTTACCCCAAGCTATCAAAATACAATTTCAATGTCAGTATATTGTAGTTAGTATCATCTATGAGAAGCATTAAAGAAGCATGGTTCCTGAAGCCGATGAGGTCTGATCCCATCCAGAGGGATCCCAATTTGTGGTGCGAGTACCACAGGATGAATGGCCACTGGACTGGGGACTGCCGACATCTGCGTGAAGAAGCGGCAGCACTTTTGAAAAATGTCCATCTCAAGGAATTCCTAAGTGACCGGGACAAGAATAATTACGGTTGCAATCGTGATAAAGCGGAGCCCTCGAAAGCAGGAGAAGGATCAACATGATCTTTGGGGGGAACGCGATCAATGGGTTCACCTTCTTGGAAACAAAAAAGATGAAGGTATCAATAACCCATAGCAAGAGACTCTAAGAAGTCGCTGAAGACGACATCACTTTCACAAAGGAGGACGCAGACAGACCGTTGCTACCTGATGTTTTAGATTTCAATACCACACAAGAAGATAGGTTACTTTGTGTGGTACCCAATTTTTGAGTGTTGTCTCAGTAGAAGAACCTGGTTCTTCGTGTTCAAACTACTACTGTTGCGGAATAGTAAAAAGCAGTAAAGTAAAAACACAGAGATTTTTACGTGGAAAACACCTGGCTCAAAAGGTGAAAAAACCATGACCTACTCTTCAGTAGGATTTTCTCAACTCTTCACTAAAAACTCTGACTCAAACGGACTTACAAAATAAACTCTTTTGTAATCCTAAGGATTAACTCTAACCCTTTGTAGTAACTATCCCCTAGCTAATTTCTACACACTTCAAGTTAACTCTAACTTGATCAATACGTACCTATTACAATTGCTTCTATGAAATCTGAAAGATACAATATTAAAAACTCCAACTACAATCAACTAGACTCAATAGAAAATCAGATGGAACTGGTTCTTCTAGTTGAATTGTAGCCTGTGCATCGCACAATGATTCTGCTAGCAAAAATAACTCTGGGAATTTTGCTTTCAGATTTTGATTCACTTCAGCTTTGTGCGTCTTGAATTCCAGCAGAAATACATCAAGTATTTATAGAGTCAGTCGTTGATCTTGTCTTTCAATTCCAGTTCAACTCTACCTGGGTGAACCAATTGGAATCAAACTCAACTTCCTTTCTTTTGTTACTTTCCTTACTGAATTGTCTTCTATTAATCAGATCAGTTTGCAACCTTTTCGTATTAGGACCAGTCTCTTGGTTCATTGATATTTCATATTCAAAACATCTCCTAAGCATATACGGTTCATGTGCCAGCTAGTTAGTTCAAGATGTGTGCTCTGATGGACCAGGTTCAACTGGTTAGCCTTTTGTCAATCTTCAAAACTATGCAGTGACATGGGTCAACAAATTCCCCCTTTTGATGATGACAAACTCTGTGTTTAATCATGTATACACTTCAAAGAACTTTGTATGGTTTTGAGCATTAATCATCATCGAAAAGTTTGCAAAATGATATACTTACCAATTTTATTAATTATTACTCATGGCCATTGAGGCAACTTCAGGTGTAAAGTATGATTAATCAACACAAGAAACCAATAAATGTTAGCTAACTCAGAAATTGAGACAAGTCAATAACTAAAAGCAAAATTCATTGATAAGTAACGATAATCAACCACCACACAGAAAAACAAAAACAACCAACCATGAGAAAAAAAATAAAAAGAACTGAAACTGATAACTAGTCTTAAGATGGTTTAAGGAAGCTCTAAGAAGACTAAGGATGGGAAGGTGCAGTGGAGGTTGTGAACTTGGATTGTAGGAGAGACAGCATCTGCTGAAGAACACCCTCATTCTTTTCTTTCTCCTTTTCTAATTCATCTCTAAGAGCATTCCGCTCTTCTTCAAACTCAATCACACGAGACTTTAAGCGAAGGTTCTCCATATACTTAATCTCGTTTTCTTGCACCAAAGTTCTAACTTTGTTTTTGACTGGTTGCTTCCTAGATGAACCAGGTTCATCCACAGGAACGTTGACATTGTAGTCACATCTAAGCAAAGTTTCCTTCCCAAAATAATATTTGGCCGTAGCCATCTCAGCCTTCTTTACTGGAACCCCAAAATGTGCAAGCACTGCTGTCAGCATGAAGCCATAAGGAATTGCGTGTGCCTTGGTTCCGTTCACCACTCTGTCAAGGAGTTGGATGATAAAAACTGGCCAATTAATTTGCTTTCCCCTGTACAAGCATTCCATCAAAGTAAGATCCATATAATTTTCCATCTGTCTTCTTTCTTGTCTAGGCAGTAGGAACTTAATGACGAACTCAAAGAGTAGCTTGTGATCGGGCTTCATCTCACTCTTGTAAACCGGCCTGGGTTCAATCTCCTTCTCACTATCACTAAAGAACTTGGTGATGTCGATTGCTGCAGCCATCCCATCTAGAAAAGGCCATCTATGCCTTGTATAGTCCTCATAGCCCTCAGCTGGTATGTTAAGAATAACACCCAGTTCTTTGACATCAAAGGAAACCTCAATTCCTTTGACCATAGATGTGACCCTGCCTTCCTTGACACTTGCATTCCCCATAAACTCTACCAACTCAGCTCTTGCCAGCCTGCCTTCCATGCGAAGGACCAGGTCCTTCCAGCCTTGTACCTCCAGAGTTTCCATTAGATATTGCATTCCAGGCTCCTCTACATCCTTCACCAGCTTACCCTTTAAAATTGTTCTTTTTCCAAACATGGTAACTCTGTCAGTCACCACTCCAATTTCCTTCTCCTCTTCTCCACTCCAGTCTGCATCATCATCATAAACAACTTTCACTTTCTTTGGCTTGGCCCTGGTCTTCTTAACAGATTTTGTTGGTGCGACAGACATCCTAGCTGACTTCTTTGAAGAAGCCTTAGCCTTTGTGGGTTTTGGTGTCTCAGCCACACCTGGAGCAGGTTGCTCCTCCTGTTGGACCAGGTCCAACCCAGTTTCTTCAATCTCAATAGCCTCAACAGGCTCTCCAACTTTTGCTTTTCCTTTTGCTGTCCTCTTCTTCTTGCTCTCTTTCAGAGCCTTTTCTAATTTTTCTTCTTCTTCTCTCACAGTGCTACGAGTAGCTCTAACTTTTGGAGCAGAAACATCAGCAACTTCAGAAATTTTCCTTTTCTTTGAAGGAATTAGGTGAGTTTCCTTCTTGGGTTTCTGACTCCTTCTTCTCTTGGGGTTATAAGACTCCCCCAGTTTTCTCAACCTTTCCGCCAATGTTTCTTCCTCCGATGAACCAGGTTCATCTGTAGCTTTATTCATACTTGCAAGACCTGCTGTAACTTCCTCTACTATGCTTCCCCCTAAATCAATGACCTTCTCCCATAGTTTTAGGAATGGTCCACAGATAACCAGCGTGGCACCATCCTCCCTAGATCCCCTCACATCTTCTTCTCCCTTTCTCTCAAGAACTCTTTCTTTTCTCCCACCCTTCTTTCTTCCAGGTATTTCGACATCAACAACATACCCTACCAACACGAATCTTTTATCAGCAGAAGTAATTTCAGAATCGATTTCAAGATTAACTTTTTCAGAACTGGTTGAATAAGGTGCTTCTTCCTCATTAACTGATTTGAAGGACTCATTGGATGAATATGACTTAGTGCCTTTGTCTGCTTTAATAAGATCCTTCAAGTGGAAGTCTAATAGTTGTAGGAGTGTCATTGATTTGACGGTTGAGAGTTCCTTACTTCTAGGCTAATTTAGTACTGATGTGACTTCTTGGAATGGGTTCATCTAGAATTAGTACAAAGACTTTGAAATGAACCAAATATAGATAGAATCCTGCTCATGTGTGACTGTAATTGAATTAATATACGGAGAAGAGTACGTACCTTGTCAGTCAGATGAATCACCATAGATGAACCAGGTTCATCTTGTTAGAAATCTCTAAATTGCCTCAATTTACAAAGATAGATAAACATTTATTAGTAACAAGGAATCATATTAATATATGGCACAAGAGTATGGCAATAAAGACATGATGCTGAGCAATTATTAATTTGATTAAGTACCTAATT